>OMNW01014599.1:10368-21280 GCA_900303245.1 Selene dorsalis
ATGAAGAGTAGGAGATCTATGAGGTCTTTGAAACCTGGCTAGCAGCACAGCTAAATATACCGTTGTCACTACTGCTTGTTTCTCTGTTTCTTACATATTTTTCATTTTTCCCTTTACTATTCATATAAAGCCTTTTTCAAGCTTCCGTTCTCCATTTATACATTCACATACACCATCAAAGCTGTTCATTTGTCATTAATTTTGTCTTTGGCATTCATTTTTCCTTTCTTTCATACTTAAGGTTGTACAAAAGTTTGATTCCTCCCCATTACAAGTGGAACCAATGTGAATGCATCACAGAGGAAATGTTGATTGAAGAAGAAAGAAACTCCTCCTGCCCTTTTTTTGCATCCACTTTGAGATGTGTGTGTGTGTTGTCCTGATAAGAGGTCAGTGCGCTGCCAACATATTCAGCCTCTGCACAGGTAGAGCTGATGCTATTTCATTTTGAAACAGTGCTTTTTGCTTTATCAGTGCACTTAACGCTAAAGTTTTTTTTTTTTTACTTCAAAGGCACTTATCTGACTTTCAGCACCATTACTCTTCAGGCTCCTCTGTTTACATCATTAACCTGTTTGCATAGTTGATATATCTTACAGCGTATTAAATGTTAAAGTCAGCTTTTTTGTCATTGCAATAACTTTATGCCATCTGGTTACTGGGCTCTTGGTTGGCTCGCTGACCTAGGTTCATTTCTTTATCACAAGTTCAATTCACTAAGTCAAAGAAAAAAATATGATATACACTTTAAAGTCTATATTGAAAAAGAAAAAGAAAAATGTAAGACATGCAGACAGTTACAGCACAGAGGCTGAGCCCGGCTGTCACTCTTGTGAATGTGAACAACCCTTTGCTGCTGCTGCTGTTGATAATGGCCCCACTGTGTGACCATGGCAACCACTGAAACCACACAGGGAAATTATACACAAGGTGATTTTACCATCATCGGCGTTTGAAGAAAGATCAGTGTAGTTACAGTTTGATTAGCCATTAAGTACATAAGGAACATATTAGTAGCCATGGCTACAAATGCAAGACTTGCCCAGCAGACACACCTGCTGCCTGAAACCACCTGTAGGCTTCAGTCTGCCCCTTGCCCCTGTCCTGACGGCCTCCATGGCTAATTTTGCTGACATTTGTTGAGACCCAGTCTGTGCGTGCTTCCGCTCACCCTTCCACGTGCTGAAGTTGCCTCAGCATCTTAACTTCATGATTTGTTCATTATATCCCTCTTCCTGAACACTGCATTCTTTTCGCTACACCTGGTCAAAGACTTCCCCCTGCCTGAACACTGAACATCGCGGCCCTGCTGAGAGCTCTGATGGACTGCTGAGCTCCTTGCCTTCAGCTGACCTGCATGATGGACCCCTGCCTGAGTCGTGGTAGACAGCCCACAGACTGCACAGTCACCCTGCCGTCTCCCCTCACTGCATGCAACCATAGATACGCTCCATTCATCATGATTTGTTCATGTGGCATTTGAGAGCCTTCTTCCTAAAACAAATCTAACGTCCTCCCAGAGTTATCGTGTATCATGTGAATCTAAAGTGTACAGTCATGCACTCATGCAGTCAGTGCTGTCAAGCCCGGAGAGGCATGTGGGGTTTTTTTCTTCTTCAAACCCCTAACTCTTTTGTTATTTCTCTACTCCTAAGGACATGAGGGATAAAAAAAAACACCTTTCTTGCAGGTGATGTTTACACAGTTGAAAAAAAAAGAAAAAAATTCTAAATCCCATGACTGTGGAAAAAAAAAAGAATCCACTTGTCTCCCCATGTATGTTTTCAGAAACATTCATGTCACAAAGATACAAAACATTAGAAAAAATATTTGAAACCTTCTAATTTACTGGCATTTATGTCCCTTTGTTATAATATAGTCCATTGTATATTGTATGGATGTTCATTTTTATAGTTAATATTCTGTCGTTGGGAGGATAATGAGACAACAGACAATGTCTATGTGGAGTCATGTGCAGTGATCCACGGCTGCTATCTGCCTCATTTTGAGATATTAAACTAAATATCTTTCCATATGTCACTCCAACTTCAGTTTCAACAGCGTCTTAGATTTTGAAAGGATTTAGAATTACCCTTGGTGTTATTACGCGCAGTGGAGACATTCACTGGTTCTCATGGGAAGGAAATTAAACTTTTATTCATGGAGAGACACTGCTGTTTTGTTGTCCTCATCGTCCTTTTTGTCCTTTTCACTCCACTTTTTAGTCATATCGCTTTCCATTTTTTCTTTTCTCTCTGTTCTGTTCTTCTGCTCCTCTACGTTCATCTTCCTCTCCTCTTCTCTCTCATTTGTGGAGATCTGATGGTTTAAATTGTGTGTGTGTGTTCTCTCAGAGAGGTATTTAGTTTAAAGAGAAACATTTCTACAAGGTTTTGGACCTTAGAATCTCAACTGCGCGCACGCACGCACGCACGCACACACACACACACACACACACCGATTCTGTCCAACATAGTCTGTCCCATTTTCATGCCCATGCATTACTCCTCCCTGTACTTTGTGGGGCTGGTTTTGTTTATGCCAGCAGCACTTTTCACTGAACAGTAGTCCTGTGTGTGTGTGTGTGTGGGTGTATGTGTATCATGTGTTTGCCTTTCTCACTAACGGATAACCAACTAGACAGCATTCAACCTGAACTATGTCAAGGAAGTAGTCAGACTTTAAAATGATGATGAAATGAGAATAATAAATTTCCTTTTTGTTAAAAAACCTGATTAGCTAAGCTGATTGAACTGTGTATGAGTTTGAATGAAAAAAGTCATTCAATACTTAACATTTTCCCATCATTCAATGAGAACCTCAGGTGGTCTGATTTACATAATATTAGGCATATGACAATAGCAGTAGCATCATTTATGTGTGAGGTGTGATGTCAGTTAAATTGAACCATAAAAAAAGGAGTATATATAAAAAAGTGTTTCAGATTTCAGTATAATATACTCCAAAATAGCAAATGAGAGTGGGACTTTCATTTGCCATTTTCTATATATTATATAGAAATGGCAAATGAAAGTCCCGCTAAAAGACAACAACAGTTTGCAAATACATTGTTCTGGAGTAAAGGTTTTGGCCTGAGGTTGAACAGAAACAGTTGATGACCACTACCTCGTCTGTTATTAGCAGTGGTTCTGTGATGGTATGTCCTGCCACTCTGGTATTAATTGCTGACAGAGAGGTTTCCTGGAGCAGTTTGTCGGCTCAGTAACGTCAAATACATCAAAACTCAAAACAGCCTATCACAATCACAGAGGGCTACCACTCGCCCAGTATAAAGAAAAAAAAACATGTTATTGTCTCGCATGAATTTGATTACTTTATCTGAACAACTCAGAAGGATAGATAAACAGGTGTCTCTATCAGCTCTGCACCAGGTTAACTCCAGAACAATTTTAAAGCCCTAATACAACCCAACATGTACCAGAAAAAGGCTATTGTCATCTGATTCAACCAACAGCCTGGATAACAACCTCAACCTGCACAGCAGTGAGCTATATCTTAATTTCCACATTAGTCTTGATGCCAGAATAGTCTTTCCATGGTGCTCCAACAAAGACTTTCAGGCTCTGTAAAACGGCCTGGAATTATGCCAGGAGCAAATAGCATCACTAACAAGGCAAAACAATGTCACTTCTCTCTCCAGCCTGTCACGACTGACAACTGTGAAAGAAAGCATAGATATGAAAGAGACTAAATAAGAGCTACATACGTGTAGCATGAGATATAGTCACTGATAAAAGACTTGATAATTAAACCAGATATACAGTGTGCTGTGTTTTTACACACAATACAGATAACACCTGACCTGCTGTCCAGTGTTAATTCTTGTATTTAATTGTATTTGTATAATTTGTGTGATATAGATCATAGTTTTTTTGGTTTTTAATATGTATTTTTTGGGATCCCACTGAACAGACTGTTTGTTATAGAATATTTGTTCAGGATCTCTCAAACTTAAAAGGTGTGTTTGTTAGCTCCTCAATCCCGTTAAATCCTTTATGTCACATTGTAGAATAATCATAATAATAATTTTTTTAAATTTGTTTCTGGTTGTGGATTTTTTTTCTAAGGTTCAGAGTAGTTGTAATGTGTAATTACCTTTGAGTATAGCAATTTAATTATGTCCATTGTGGTGGGGTCTGCCAGTCCCATGCTGAATGGTAATTACGTCCACAAACACAAGGGATTCACAAGATGATGCGCCATATAATGTGTGTTACTGTTTGTAATTGTATCTATTTATATCAGTCTCACTGTTTACACCTCACTCTCCTACAGCTATATCAGTGCTGTGTTAGTTCACTGTTAATACTAATATATAGTTCCTTATACTTCACTTTAAAGGTCCCATGTTTGATGCTTTTCCTGTATTTTAGTGTAAGTGTTTATCCTGTATGATATGATCTTTGTAAACCAAAAACAGGGCTGGAGGTATAGCTGAGAGAGGTGAATGCTTTGTTGTGACATCACAAAGTTACATAGGTCCTGACAGCTTGTTTAAAGGTTCAGTTTCTGAACACAAGCTTTGTGCAGTTCTTTGTGGACTTCAATTACAGTATCAATGCACCTTTTATTGTGACACAGCTACACCAAAAGTAGTTTATTAAGGTCATCGATCAAATACTTTTTCTTTTTAATCAGGCCTAAATAATTATTTATTCCTGTTGCAGGAGGGGTTAAGACTGGTGTTGCTTTGTCTTAGTGGGTAAATTAACAACATTTACATTTGATTGTTTCCTCTGGACTTGTAAGAAACAGCTGTTAATATTAATATAGGCTATGTAGCAATAACAAAATGGGACGTGGAGGTAACTGAGTGGAGTAAGAGATGGTCAAGGCTGGGTTCACTTCAACACCAGACCAAATAATTAATAAACCCAAATAACTGAAGGAGGATTACGGAGACAGCAAACAGCAAAAATGTTGCCACTGTTGTGTTTACTTGCACCTGAGTAATGCAGAGTAACATACGCCAACTTTGGTTCCACTTAAACTGGTGTGAACGCGGACTGGTTCACCAGAAAGCACCAAGGTTCTGAGACTCCAGGACAGAACCAGAGCCAGAATCAGAACCTGTCTGTGCCTGTCTGAAAGCACCCACAGAGTAGTAGGAGCCACAGAAAGTTGAGAAACACCTTGGAGATTCGTTCAGAAGCAGACTGCTGCAAGGTGGGGAGTGGGTGGGAGTGAGAGCTACTTAGAAAGCAAACATGATCAAATTGAGTTGGACCAAGTTTACACCTCTTATCTGGTGGTTTGGTCTATAACAAAGTGAGAGCAGAGGGTAACGTGGCAGGTTAAAAAAATAAAGAGTCAATAGCAAAGAAAAAAAAAAGATTCCATGTAATGGTATACATGGATAATATCCACCACAACGACCATTGGAAAAAAAATATGATCACACAGACTGAAAGACCTCATTTCACAGGTGTCATCCTTTCACACCAATTTAACGATTCCTCGACATTTTACATTTACCCTTGTGAGGGTGAAAAAGCTCCCACGTACACATTGATGCCCTTTTATTCAAAAAACTGTGATAGACATTGGCTTTATTCAGACAGCAGTATTCAGTCACTGTGAATGGCAGGTAAATAGACATTGATTGCCGATAATTGTCACAGCACTCTATGGATTTGTGCGGGCCTTTAGAAAGGGCAGATGCTATCTTGGTCTCGACCATGGCTGAAGCTAAATGGAGAGAAGCCGATATCTCACTCAGCTAGATCCAGAACGGGACAGATAGATGAATGTCTCGTCTCGGGCACTTTGTGTGTGTTTGTGTGCGCCGGTGAATGTGTCATCTCACTCACTCGTCCACATGTGATACGGTGACAAATTGGTCTCTGTATGTTTTGGTTTCTTTTTTCACGCTCCTGGTGTCAGTTTCTCTTTTACTGACCTCTTCAGTCCGGACGTCTTTTGGCTCCCTCATCTTTTTTCCTCTCTTCTCTGCTTTTTTACTTCTTTGATTAGTATATCAAACAGCTTCCTGCCTGTTGCCACTGTTGGAACAACACACTAAACAAGCAGAGATAGGAGTAAGTGGGGAAACCATGCCCGCAGGTTACAACACACTCCCGCCTCACAGATGCTTATCCACAGCTTATATTTTTAGGTCATTAATGAGCTACATCTAAACAATGTTTTTGTGTATTTTTCTCAGCCTCAGCATTATGCAATATCAACATCACATGCTGCACGCATGGTACAGAGCTCAGACTGTGCAGAGGAAATAAGTAAACCCAGGGAAGAGGCTGCTGCTAATGTAAAATCACTCAAAACCAAATTGACCAAATGAACCGTTTTAAGAGTTTATTTCATCAATAGCATTGTTTTGCTTATAAATATTTTAATTCAAATTTAAAAGGTCACACTGTGACCCAGTACCACTGTCATGCTGATTGACTGACCACAGCAGTGGTCCCTTAAAGAGGAACAAGTCCGGTCTCTTTTCCTCTGTTTTGCTAACCCTCCTCCGGCCATTTGTTTTCAATGAAGCCGGTGAGAGAGCAATCCAGTGAGCGGTGGATAATGTTATTTATCATATACGATGTTACGACAGTATATTTGTGTAGCCTTATCTGCCATAAACAAGAGATTATGGGTTGGACAGCACGTTGGAGTCGCGGTGCACCCGAGACAAGAGCTGGGACACCGGGTCGGAGGCTCTGATGTTACAAGGTTGGTTTTCAGCCAAGAGACACCAGGTGGAAGACAGAGAGCCTCCATTCTCCCTGTAACAAGTTACAAGTCATTTATCTAACCATCATAATTACATCGAAGCTGTTTAATTAAGGTAAAAATGTAACATAGTTCAGTTGAAAGTCCTGCATAGTTCCTCTTTAACGTTTTCCAACTCATGGCCCACTTAAAAATCTCAAAACCTAATAACAGAATGGTGACTACATAATCCCTCCTATCACTTCATTTTCTCAAAGTGACTCTCTTTACTGTGAATCTTTTCCCATTCTGATACTTTTACTTTCCATGAATGTAATCTTTAAAAACATGATCAAACTAAGATACTTAACAAATTAACTGGCAGCAAAGTGATCAGTCTGGCAACAATATAGAAATTCTATCATTTGCTTATCGCAGTGATAAGCCGTAATATAAATGACTTTTATTGTAATGTAAAGGACTATTATTTATTCTTTTTCTTTTTTCCTTCCAGAATTGCACTCTTTTGCAAATTATATCTTGTCCCTCTGGCAGAATCTTCCCAGTCCTCATGGACTTGTTTGAACTGCAAACTGACTGAAATATTGAGGCAGTGAAGGTTCATTCACCACACACACACACACACACACACCTATTGCAGCAACTGCACAGGTATCTGTAGCTGGCACATACAGCGTGACCCCCGTGTATATCTTTGGAGGTTGAATCTCACAGCTCAAGACATGAAGTGAAGTGATCTTCATGTCCTTTTGTTCCTGTTGAAGCATTTTCTACCACATGCATAGATCTATCTTTACTTCACTTAGCTGTACCAAGATCAAATTAGCATTTGTTCACATCCTGTTTAGTCTTATAGTGCCATAATATTCCCAGAGCAATATATTTTCAATTTCACATCACTTGGAAAGTGTTTGAGTTGTCTGGCGTGTGTTGTCTATGCACCAAGTTTCATGTTACAGAAAAGAGGCTAACTCTAACTTAATTACTGGTGCAAATAAAGGGAAAATGGCTGCAGAACAGAAAGAAGAATGACACCGCATGTAGATAATCTGCACATAATTGATTGCCATTGTTCCTCAGTGAGCGTAATTCATTCTGTCAGCCACTGCCACGGCACTGTGTTGAACTGCTGTGTCATAATAACAATAACGGAGCAACTGAACTGAGCTGAACTTAATTATTTCAGCCTCAACTGAAAGACAAACACAAAGCAGGATGGCAACTGTAAACTATGAATATGTCACTGAGTCAAATAACCTCTCTGAGTGGCCAGCGTGTTGATAAATGCCACAGCCTGAGGGACAACATGTGACCAAACCTCAAACACAAAAACACTCAGTATGCCACTAACCCATTCAATCCAATATGGCCTGAATATAAACTCTTATTTACTGGATTTAGAAAATGTTTAGTTTATATAATGAACTGAAAGCAAGGAGAATGACAAAAGACGAAAGCGGGGGAAGAGAGAGAGAGAGAGAGAGAGAGAGAGAAAGACCTTGGGATTGATTTTGTTGTTTTTGCTGTGCAAGGTAGAAAGGCCAAGAGAAAGATATTGTGATGTTGACAGACAAGGAAAGTTAAGACAGCGGAGGAAATTCAGATATAAACTGACAAAGAAAGAGAAAAAGAGGGGAGTCTGAGATAGTGTCATGATAAAAGCAATGGCTTAGAAGAAGAATGACAAAAGTTCAGAGGGAAGGCAAAGACAGCAAGAAAAATGGGAGGACGGTAGATAGGGAATGGGAGGGATGAAGGAGGAGGGTGGGAGGAGAATGTGTTTATGGGGACACTGACCCTGTGCTGTGGACATTATATTCAAAGCTGCTGATGTCAATATGTTTTTATGTTAATGACAGAGAATGCCACCACACAGGTTGAAAAAAATAAGTTGCTCGTGATGATGAAATTACAGAGAATTATTCCTGATGTTCCTCTGAGCTCCTCAGGATTCAATTTTAGACCTAACAGATTACTTTGAGGCTCCTAATGGTCAGACCCCACACAGCTGGGCTCCCTCCATCTCAATTTTCAAATCTGGGATAAAGACACTTTTATATCTCCTGGTCTTCTTTTACACTAGGTTGATTGATGACTCTAAATTGCCTATGATGTGTGAATCTGAGTGTTATTTGTCTCTAAATGTGGCCCTGCAATAAACTGGAGACCTGTCCAGGGTGTACCCTGCCTTCACCCTATCAGCTGGGATTGGCTCCAGCCCCCCACAACCCTGCACGGATAAGCAATAAAGACAATGGATGGATGTTTACTTATTTTGTCTATGTAAGCAAAACTTATCAGTAATTGGAGGTACAGAACTCAAAGTGTTGCTTGTATTGTTCAGGGTCATCAATCCTGAGGCCTCGGCAGAAAACCGGAGGTTTGATAACATGATGTTGACCTACAAAGTTAGCAAATGTGCAAATTTGCATTCAGACTGAACATGGAGTGAATCCACACAAGAATCAATAGGTGGAGTCCAATAGTACAAATATTCTAATGTCTATTTGAGTTTAAAATCACATCTCACTGGGCTGATTATTTAACATCAGTATCTGCATCTTTACTATACACTGATGATGCTTTTAACTGAAGGCCATATACTGAGCAATGCTTGTTGCTGTTATTGCTATAGGTTCTTCATATATGCTTCCAATGCCCTCAGAATCATCACAGTATTGGTAATACATCACTGTTTAATAGAAAGCAGAAACAATAGTCGGCACAGCCAGTGAAATGGAGGTTGGAGCAGACCCATACTAGTCTGTCTGAGGTTTGATTGCTCATTATAAGGCCTTATACCATCCCTCATTCTGGATGAGAATATGCTGTGATGGTCTTTGTTCTTACATGAGGCCATCCTAACAATTTACAGTTAAAGACATCATGCATTACCAGTGATTCACTAAGCCTTGACATTCAGTGCTCCCATGTATACCAGTATATGCATGATGATGCTAACATAAAGCTGGCTGTCTGCCCACATGGATTTCAAACTTACAATATTCTGCTCACTGTTTAACATAAGTAAATGAAAAATGCAGCCGTTCTCTGCTTCACAACAATCCCTCGGGTGTCATGGTTTTGATTTAAACCCTAGTCAAAGCTGAATCCCATGGACTGTTTTTTTTTTTATTTTTTTGCTATTTAATAAAGAGTTACAGGATAGAGCATGGCTGCCCGTGCCTCATTAAATCCTGTTATCTAGCTCTGATGGAAGGCGATGCTCTCAGATGGGCAGTCAGCTCGGAGGGAAACAAGAAATCAAGATATTATTCTTGTCTTTTTAGTAATTCCCATCACATGGCAGCGTCCATCTGTGGGGTGTTCATGAACGCTCATACACTCACACCGAGGGAACAACATTCTCATCCTGGCTGCTGTGCTGGTGAAGATTTATAGAGGAGATGGGCATCAGACAGCATGTTACAGAATACCACCTAAGCAGTACTGTCCATCACAATAACTCATGCACTGTGGTTTTCTATTTTGTACCCTGGCTGTGGTTTGGGAGATTATCTGACATAGGGTGGAGATGAGAGATGTAATTTGGCATGTTGTTATGTTTTCCATGTGCTGCCACATCAGGGAGCATCTCCATTTTCCATCCATCCAATTTCCATATCCTGTGCTGGAGCTTGGAGGGCTGGAGGCTATCCCAGTACAAATTGGATGAAAGGAAGGGTACAGACTGCACAGGTTTCCAGTCTATCACAAAGCTGATACATAGACACAGACAATCACAGACACTCCTATTCACAATTCTCCTGAGGAGAAAGTCATTGCAAACACTTGCAGACAAGAAACTCCTCAGAGACCAGCAAGGTCAGTTTCAGGTTGAGAACCTGCACTGTGCCAAAACCCTGTGAATCCAAATATATACTTATAAGTTCCTGCAAGAATCAGAATCGTATCTGAAGCATGTCCAGAGACTTTTGGACATCTGGAGTATGTCCAGCCCAGATTTCATCATATACAATACAGTTTGAAATATCTGGGCAACTATAGATTCTGTGTGAGTGACCAGTTCTTGCCACTGAGTCAATGAAGTGGTCCATGCATGTCAGTATAGCAAAATAATAATCACCTTTACATCCTCTATGTGACTATTGTTCAACTTTTTCTAAACTAAATGAATGAAGTGTATGTGCTTTTGCCAGATGTGGGCTGAAGTTATTCTTTTGGAAAACATGTAAAGTCTTGCCTGTGT
>OMNW01014601.1:0-22472 GCA_900303245.1 Selene dorsalis
ACCCCACTGCACGCATCAGCCCCATGTCCCACACACACACGAACGCCATCTCTCAACCTTTATTTCCACTCCTGTCACCACCTTCCTCACATGTTTCACCGGAACAGAGGATTGAATGTCTTCTCCCCTTCCTCCTCCTCTTTTCATCCCTTATCATCATTGCTGTCTCCTTTGTTCTGGGTTTCTTATTTTCTTATTTCTTCAAACTGTTCTTTTTCTACCTTTCCTTTCGCCTTCTCCTCCTGCTCCTTAACTGTCACACACACTCCTTCCTCTCCTCCTCCCCCTCCTCCACTTCGTCTTGCCCCCCTCATCTAAAAAGCCTTACTTTGTGTGATGAGGTGTTGATGATGAAAATTATGGAGATTACTGTGGAAATGTCACTTGGAGTGATCCGTTGATTCTTTGAGAAGAACAGGCACCTCTGCGCATGGTGTAAAAACGTCCCACCAGGCTGGAGGGAGCATCATGATCTGGATCTGTGCTGCTTCTGGATCTGGACAGCTCCATGTCATCGAGGGGAACATCATTTCCCAAGTTCATGGTCTCTTCCAGGATAATGTCAGGGTGTCACAACCCGCTGAAGCTCAGGAGAAGCTGCTGATGAAAGAAAATCCATCTTGTGGAGTAGTCCAGTCAAAGCCCAGACCTTAATCCAGTAGAGATGCTGTGGACTGAGCTCAGAGAGCAGTTCACACCAGACACACAGAATCTGAAGCAGCTGTTGAAGGGAGATTGGTCCAAACGTCCTCCTCCTTCCAAAATTCTCAAATGCTTTTGATTTCCTGTCTAGCTAATTTAGAGGTTGAGATATGAAGGTGTAATGACAGGATTGTGTCAGATGAATCTGTACCTGCCTGCCTAACAGGCAGGTACAGATTCTCTCAACCTGAACCTTGACCTGCAGATTAGCAGCCCAGCAGGGTGAAGTATCTGAATCATTTAAGTCATTTTCTTTGTCGTTTTGATCCATGTAACTGCTGAGCTCTGCCTCATGCTTAGGACAACTCACTCAGGGTGTCAGCCGTTGTTCCAAGCATGGCTTTCCTTTTGTACCTACAACTTTTAGACTGCTGCGCCCCATGTTACTTTTCAAGGGATGTTCAAACAAGCAGGTAGGCAGGCAGTGTTATGACATGTATCATCCGCGTTTAATTTAAGGAAAACCTGAAAAATAAATTGAAACATTTGAATAAAATACTAATAATATAACAGTGGGAGATTAAGGCCAAGTGAGATGAGAATGGAGCAGCCTTCTCACAAATGTCTTTTCCAACTGGTGCCAAAATTGAGACCTGAACTTAAACAAAAAATTAATCTTCTTGACTTCATATATTGGTGTTGGTCATCATCATCAAACTGCTGTGTATGTCCACTATGAAGTTGCCCTGAGGTCTGATGTAGCTGAAGGAGACACATTCACTGTAATTCTAACTGTCTGAAAATCTGACCTCGCTCCTGAAAGTACAATTTAAAAAGTAAACACAGTGTCTTACTTGAAGCCTCATTTATCATTTCATGACTTGGAGATGTGATGTTGCAGCACTGATTTTATTGCATCTGCCACCCAACACTGAGACAGGTATAATTATAGGTGTTCAGTGAAATTATGTCTGTCAGTGGGGGGACGTTGAACAAGGCAGGCACAATGCAAATTAAATCAATGGCATCAAGCTGCAGGCTGTGAAACAGGAGCGCTTGGGTCTGCTCCAGAGAGCCCAGTCATCATGGTTTGCAGTGGAATAAGGGCTGTGGTGTAGATCATGTTGTATTGATTTGTACACTTTGTCCTGCCCTGTCTCATGTACAGAAAAAGAGACTTTCCTGGAGCCATTTGTGCTGAAGGACCTGCTGCCGTCCTCACTGGGGAGTTACTACCGCTACACCGGCTCCCTGACCACGCCGCCCTGCAGCAAAGTGGTAGAGTGGATCGTCTTCAGCAGACCTATCTACGTCTCATACAAACAGGTGAGAAACACACAAAATGGTCACATAAGAGACTGTGATTTAATATCATTTACAATGGACCCCTAATTTCTTCATGATCAGGACATGTTGGATATGTTTTATGATATCAGGATATAATTGTCCATGTTTTATTGTCCAGAAGAAGTCAGGGCAAATTCCTATGAGCGTCAGTGACACAATTCATCTTCTCTATAAACATATGAAAAAAGCAAAATCACCACAGACTCTCTTTAGGGTGAGAGTATGAATTTTATTCTCTATATTTTTCCTCGTCACACTTGACTCTTGACTTGACTCTCAGCAGAAGACTTGTGTCGTCTCCCTGAACTATGTGGTGGTCTGAGGTTGTATCTTAACGTTTGCTCCAGACTTTGTTCTCACATCACAAACAGAGAGACAGAGAGATTTTTTGTATTACTCATGACGGTCATTTCAGTTGCTTTAGGTGATTTGATGGGTTTTTGAACCAGAAGCCCTTGAAACAGTCTTTGACCTTCGAGGCCTTGCCTTCATTTTTTTGTTATTTAATCTTAGTAAACTACTTTTGCGTGGAGATACAGAGTTTAGTTGAAGAGCCAAACAACAATCACTTTCTCACATTTACAGCAATTAAAAAATGTAATAAAAATATATGATTATATATAATATGATAAAAAAAAACAATATGTAAATATACTACCACACAGTCTATGTTTAATAATCTTTATGGAAAGAAAAAAAAGTACTTAATATTTTTTTTTATTTACTAGTGTTATTATCTTATGTAAGTTAGTTTTTTTGATTTATAAGAATCATTTATTTATCAGCACTGTTCCTCTGCATAATATTGTCCAGTTCACAGCCACTGTCACTCACACTAAAAAACATGAGGGTTTTTTCTTTTCATTTTCCTTTATAAAGTAAGAATGCAAGTCTTTGTAAGATGTTCGACAGGTGTGAACTTGCGTGCAGCTCTTTAAATGGCTCTTCAACTTGTTTCAGTCTGATGGTGTAAACAGATGTGAAAGGTGTTTCTGTGATGACTTGGCTTCAGTGGCAGGATGACAGAACTCTACTGCTCTCTGGATCCATGTTTAAATCAGTGTGGACAAAGCTGTCCATCACTGCATCCACTCAGTGTTGTGTTAAACTTGAACATCTTCAACTCTGTACACATCCAGAGTGTCTGTGCACGGTAAGAGTGTCAGGTTGTTCATGTCTTTGACATTTTCTAAATACGCTGTGAGGTGGTATTAGAGATGAAGGCTTACACAACAAAACAAAGCATATTTACTTATGAAAACTAACATTTGCCCCTGTCTTTGCATCCACTCACATCACAAAGTGATACAGCAGAATCTCAGCATCCTGCTAGAAGGTCACAGAATTAGTGACTGTAGCTAGTTAGATCTGCAGCAAAGTGATTCCTGTAGATGTAAAAGTGGATAAAATAACATCATCCAATTTAACTTAAGGACTTTGGCTGGGTGTTGAACCAAGCCAACGTGCGATGGAGGATTGAAAACTGCCTTGTCATTCAATATCAAATTTTGATACCACAAGAGGAAAAAAGTACTGTAAATGTCATCAGCAGTCTTTTATAAAGTACTTGAAAGTGATACTTGAGTAAAGGTACAAGTATCTTATCAGAAAATTACTTTGTAAAGTGGAAGTGGAAAGTTTTTATGTGAAAATTTTCAGTTTAAGGTTCAGTAACAACTTATTTATACTTCATTACATTACAACACTGCCCATCAGTATCAATGAATCAATCAGCATACAGCATGCTTGGACCAAGATCTAATAATGCCTTTAATTGGTTGTTTATTTACACCAACATCATTAAGTGAGTGAAGACACCAGCCTTAAAAATAAAACTAAAGTAAACCCAAAAATGTTCTGTTGATATGGAGTCAGTTGTTAGCTTATGTTCGTTACTGTGAACAGAAGAGCAGCTTCAGTGTGTTTCAGTGTCTGTGAAAAAAGTCTTTTTGCTCTCATATTCCTTCCCCCAGTCCAAAGAACAGTTGGCAGGCTCGTCTCCTAATGAGACCAAATGAGTTTGCTTAAGAGCAGCAGTGGAGCAAGCCAAATGTGGATGAAGTATTGGCTTCTCTGCCCTGAAGTGAGAGGAGCAGGTCAATGTAAAGGCGGCTGTGAGAGGACTTTACAAAGACTGATGAGGTGGAGTGTAGATGATGAAGAGGGCGGCAGGAGCCGGAAGAGAGAGCCAAAGAGAGTTACGTTCTTTAACCAACTCTTCTACAACTATAACATACTGTAATAAACTTAATATCAATAAGCGAATATATTTAGTCAGAAACCCAAAGAGTTTGACTGTCCAGCTGATAAGAAGAAGAAGAGATGTTGTAAATCCTCATCTGAGACGACAGAACCAGTTCATGTTTAGTATTTTTAAGATGATTAAGCTGTCATCCAAATGATTCATTTGCTGTCCTGGTTTTGGCGTCACAGTCGATTAGACCAAGCTGCTCTGTGAAAGTATCAAAGCTTTAGTCTACAGAGAAGTACACACGGCCTTTATTCAGAAACCGAGCCGTAAAACCAACTGTCGGGACTTCTGTAACTTAGTGATGTCACTTCTCTCAGCCACGCCCCCATATCCCACACAGCTGGATCCACCATCCAACCCTGTAGTATTTGGTTACTCTGAGCACACTGAACACAATACAACAATAGATGAAGTTTAAATACTGATATAGATTTGCTCATTGACCTATTGGTACTAGAGCTCCAAGGTCATGTTGTTTGCCCGAGCAGCTAAATCTCATCCATCTCATTTGTGTGTATATGAGATGTAGGAAGATGGCAACATCATTCCATTCCAAATGCTTGATCTGATTATTTCTTAACTTTGATGAAACAGTGAACAAGGAGCCCAACACCAGACTGTGTGTGAATCATCCATATTTCTATAACCAGGCAGCTCAGCACAGTCCATTTGTCAGGTTTTTTTTTCATTTCCCAAACCCTCTTCCACACAAACAGCAGAATAAATTACCAAAAAACTTTTTGTGTAGGAACATGCAAGAATTTTTTTTTTACAATGCAACTGTGTCATAACAGTTGAGCTGTCATGCAGTGCGTTGTCCTCACTTGTTCAGTACATGCTCCTATCTAGCTGCTCAGACTCAGTCGTCTTTTTACGTCAGTGGAAAGACTGGGTGTGTGTTGAGTGTCTAGACCTCAGATTTTAATAATCTTCAAGTCCCAGCAGAGACATTTGCAGACATCAGCTTGGTGCCTGCACAGGTACCATTAACATCAACCCTCGACTGTGCTGTTACTTTAGCAAAACAAAGGTAAATCGTGCCGTTCCTCATTCCCCCCACTTTAGTCAACGTGAGACACATCTCCAGGATAATCAAAGAAAACAGAGTACAGCTAAACTCAGTCTGGAGTTCCTGAGCAAAGAGTTTGAATTCATATGTAAATTAAGTAGTCTTGATTTGCTGTAGTGTTTTTCAGCAACAAAAGAAGATTGTGTGGAATAGGGCCTCAATTTTGAAAATTGGTGCCAATGATAATACCAGTGATGGTGAGATAGAGCCAGTTCTTTCAATCATGGCCCCCTGTGCTTATTGGAACCATAGCAGAAATTTGACAATAGCACATCTCAGACTTCCTGAATGCTTCAAAAGCAGATTATTCATTTTCCTGCAGATGTCTGACTAAAATAAATTTTATTTATGTAAGAAAGTTTTATTGCATCTTCAGCATAGATAAACTTTGAAACAGTGGAATCATGTAAAGCATCTTTCATTATCTCAGTCTAGGTTGATTTGAGTTTGAAGTTCCCTAATGGACCCACCTCTGCAGGTCTGGTGCCCCTGAGGTCCAAGGCAGGATGCATGCTTCCAGAGACAGTGACGTTTTTTTTCTGTGTAAATTAGAAATGCCAAAGTTTGTGCGGGTGTTCTGCTGACTTAAATAGCTGCAGTAAATGTAAACACTGGGAGAGATTTTTTTTTTTTTTTTACAGTTTTTTTGTCCAATTTCTACCTTTGGTCTGAGCTGTAAGGCCTTGTTTAGACACGTGTGTGCCTTTCCAAATCATGTCCAAACTATTTAATTCAACACAGCTGGACTCAAATGAAGGTGTAGAAGAATCTCAAAAATGAACAAAAGAAACTGATGGCACCTGAATGACCTACATGAGGGTCACAGCAAAGGGTCTGAATTCTTATCTTCAGGTGATATTTCAGTTTTTCTCTTTTGATTAATTTGAAAAAAAAATTCTGTCATTATGGGGTGGTGAGTGTAGATTAAGGAGGAAAAAACATTAATTTTGCTGAAATTTTGCAATTGCTGAAAATCTTGAAGAATATAACTTAATAAGGAAAAACACTAAGTTTGGGGGAAAAAAATGGAAAAAAAAAAAACTGTGGGTCTCAGAGAGGCAAAACGTGTATTGGGACCTAACTAATGTTTGTTGTGATAAATCAGCTGTAAATGTTAACTGAGTGAGCCAAAGAAAACAAGAGAAGAGACAAAAATGAGAGCATCCCCTGAGCAACACCTCAGCACTTGAAGCAGCTATAACCGATAGTTAAGAAACTCAAGTGGTAATGTGAAAATTGTGTGCAAATACGGAGGAAGTCATAATGATCAACATACACAGATTTATCACATGAATTTGCAAATCACAGTGTTTCAGCTCAGCTCATTATTTATCAGTCTGGTATTGATTTGATTTACTCTCATTTTCAGATAAATTGTTCCCAAAAAATCCACTGTACACTGCCCATGAACATACTGGAGTGTATATCAGATGATGAGCCCGATGTTTTCATGAACAGGTGGTGGAGACCAAACACAGAGCTATATCAGAGGGATTGCTGTATTTATTTATTCATTTTTTCTAATGAATAAACTTAATATTGCATAATACTGTGTCAGTAAGTACCTGTGTTGCTGTTAGTCAGCTTGTCAGGTGAAAACATCTCAGTTCAGTCACAGCTTATTCATGCTGCCTTCTTTCATGTTTAAATAGAGTAAGATCTCTATTTTCTTCTCTTTACACTTTATGAAGGCTTAAATTCTGTGTATTTGGTGGTGTGGCCTCTTCAAGTGATAGGTGGATGAGCGTATGCTTGCAACAAACTGTCACGCATAACTATTTTTGCCTGTTTTTGGATTAAGCATTTGGGGTGGTGTCAAATATTGCCAAGATGACAACAGTAAAGCAGCATACTCTGGCTCAGTCTACAGCTTCATGTTTCTTCAAAGAGGCTCCATTGAGAATAAAGATGTGTGTGATACCGAGGCCACCACGTGATCCCATTTTAGAATTGTTTTAATCCAATTTTCACAATATAACAAAAACAAGAATTCAAAGTCAACACAGCAAATAAGACAAAGACATTCTCAACAAGGAAGTAAGCAACAGGGGCTTCATTCATCCTTCATGTTCTCTGGCTGTTGATTTCTGACCAACAGTCAATCTGCCTAAACATGTCTAAAGCTCTTTTGAAGCTCCTGTTTTTTTTTTTGTTTTGTTTTTTTGCTGTGCTGCTCTCATGAGAAACATAATGGAGAAAGATAAAAGGACGTTGGAGAGAGAATTAACACTGATGGTGACTGTGGTTATTGTCTCTCTCTGTCTTTTTGTGTTTTATTTCTCTCTCCTCTGTCTGCGAGCCTTTTGTTTTGGATGATAGTTGAAGTAGGTCAGCGGTAGAGACAGCCGTTGCTCTGGGCCTGCTTTTAAAGTGGATCGATGCTCAAGCTCTTACACAACAACTCACCCAAAATGCCTTCCTTTAAAACAGACGTGTAGACTCTGTCATGGCCGTATTTGTCCACCTGACGTGTGTGAGTGTGGGACAAAGGGAAAATAAACCTACGATGGCTTATGCTGTGCTGGTCTCACATCACAGTCATCCTAAATATGAGCTGCCAAGTGGGAAGTTGTGGTGAGATCTGCCTCATAGAAGCAATTCCAAGTGGGACATGTGGGAATTTTTTATGATTTCCCACCTGCCATGTGCCAGCCTTGACAGAAAGCAGCTAAGATGCTGCCATATGGGTTCCCTTTTTCTCCTGGAGATCTTTCAGAAGATTTAATTAGTATTGTTATATCTCCTCAGTAAGCAATGATTTAGTGACGTGCATATTTATATACACTCACATATGAGAATTAACTCTGGGCAAATTATAGTGGAAAAAGTCTTTTAGCTGAAGATACTTTTTAAGTGTTGAGTCAACAATATTTTAAAGGGGATCGATGCAAGTCCAATCGCTTTTCCACTCTTTTGCTAACCATCCTCCCGGCCATGTGCATTTGTTTTCAATGAAGCCAGCAAGAAAGCAATCAATAGAGCGGTGGATAACCTTATATATCATATACGATGTTACGACATGTATATTTGTGTGGTCTTATCCATCATAAACAAGAGGTTACGGGTTGCATTTGTGTTGTGGTGCTGCCGAGGCTCCGATCTTGCAAGGTTGGTTTTCGACCAAAAGACGCTAGGTGGAAGTCTCATCTCCCCACACAGCCCTCCTCTTTGCCTATTTTTAGATTAGCTTTGAGTTTTAGCCGACTCAGGTATTCGGAGTTGCCTTATCCATCATGATTTACAGTCTGTGGTCACAACTTGCAATACACAGTGACTGAATTTATAGGTGCACAGAAGAGATCAAAATGTTGATGTTCAGACCAAAGACGATCTGTAAATATACAGCACATGGGTTTAGTTTACCTAGTTCACCTGGTTTACAATGTTGTATTGTTAAACTAATCAGACTTTAAGTGTGAGTGAAATCCACTGTTCAATGTGTTGATTTTGGGAGTTCAGTATATATTCAGTTCAACAAGGAAAACCTTTGTGATTATTAAGAGTTAGCTCTGGAGTCATTGTGGGTCCATATTGTAACAAGCAGCCTTGGTAAGGCTGCGTGGTAAGCAGCCTTTATACAGCAAAATCCTCTTTTATTTTAATTGTCAGATGCCTTCTCTCCTTGTAACGTATTTAAAATGAACAAATTACCCATTAGACCAGGCAGTGCAGTTTAAGCCTTTTTGCATTTAGTTCCTCAGTTCATGTTTATACTCAGTCAAGCACTTTTTCCAATATCACACAGTTAAGTAGCTTCCTCTAGTCCTGGAGGTCATGAGGGATCATTTCTGCACTACTGCAGCTTTGACTGTTTATGAGGGTCAGCATTAAAATGATGCAAAACTGAAGGAACATTTTAAATATTAGCAAAGCTTCAGGCCTGCAATAGGAACTTGTAGGAGATGTTTAACATGTTTTGTGGGTTGTCTCTAGACACGTAGACTGTTGTTATAATACAGTGTTTATCCCATCCACTGATGGGATAAACTAATGTTACTAGACTGTCTTGGGAAAGTTGCATCATGTTCTCAATCTTTCTCAGGCCAAGGGCCACCTAACATTTCCAATTTACATGGCATACATTATATTACAAGGAATACAGGGTAGATAGATATTAATGCCTTTATCGGACAAGATCTGACAGAATCCAGTTGTCTTTGTAAGTTAATAGGCTGATAAGTGGCTATATGTAACACAATCAGATAGGCTAACCCTGTTAGCTTCATCCATATTTCCTGACAGATGACACAGAGACCATTTCTGATGAATCATAAAACAAAAACTACAACCTGGCACAGCATGAGTTGGCAGTGTCACAGAACAGACAGGGAACAGATGATCTGATGCACACGAAATTTAAAATGTATTTGTTAGATTTACCCATGCACCAGGAATGTGTCTTGTGATCTTGTAGAAAGGCTGATCTAACCTGACCCCAAACACAGTGGCACAGTTTCATTCAGGTTTCTCACTGCCAACGCTGTCTGAGTGGAGGTCTTACACAGCTAATCACCAAGTATGAAGCCAATACATCATTTAGTTTCATTCACTGAATATAAGTTGGTCACAGCTAAACACACACTAGGACTGTTTCATCAGTATTATTAGGCAAACTCAAAAACACAATAATGATAACATTTAAGAATAAAACATAATAAAATTCTTTAGGATTAACATTATTGTAAAGACTTTTTTTTTTATATCATACCTGCCAACTTTTCCAATTTACGTGAGGGTGTCCCAATTTTTAACCCTTTCTCCTGCCCTGCCCCCGATTTGTAATTTCTCCCGCTATTCTCCCGATTTCATAGCAATATGAGTCAATTGTGGGTTTTGTGTGCCGTGGTACTTGGCAACCCAACTCAAACAGCCCCGGCAGCGGACGTGCTGTGCGTGCCATTCAAACCTAACGCCAGAAAATCTCCCTCTTTTTCACAGCCCAATGTTGGCAGGTATGTAATGTTTGATTTTAATCAACTCCAGTGTCAAATTTAAACCATCTCCACCCGATCCTGTAGTGATTCTGATCGCTCCTCCCCACACCACTGATGTATAAATCTTTCTGTCTGCCCCAAGCCACTGTGATGACACCACGTGTATCTGAGAAAATGTGAACAGTCACTCATTTCTTCATTTCGAAGCTGTGCACTTAGAACAAGCCTTATTTACTGCTTCCAACAGTATAAAAACACTGCTTTAGCTCGAGGCGGTGGTAACTCAGCATGGAGAAAAACATTGTGGATTCGGTCCCTGTTTCACTGATTGTTGTTCCCCACAGCAACCGATACAAGCTGCCTATAATCTGCCTATAGTGCCAGAAGAATCTCGCTGTGCTGTGCCGGAGGCTTTGTGCTCTGATGGTATAGTGATTTCAGCTCGGATGTCCAGCATTTGGAGGCTGGACTTATGTGGTCTGGTACGAGGCTGCATCTGCATGCATGTGTATACAAGTGATGTTGAGAAATGGCTGACAGCTCTTAGCCTTATGCACTACTGCACTTTGCCTTATCAGCACAAAGCAGCTTTAACTCTAACTCAAACTTTGTAGTGTCTCATGGCCCTATGACCCTTAATAATAATCATGTTTCAGAGTTGTTTACTTACTTCTCTCTTCTAGGAAGTGGTTTTCTATTAATGAATTCATGATTTATCAAAATAAATTGAGAACAGGAACAAGAAGGTCTGTCTGCAGACTGCGGGACAGGGGTGTTAAGATAGATGCAGATGCCCCCCTCCTCCGGCTCTGGTTGGGGGATTACAAAGTGTTCCTAAATGATCTGACAGACATCTGTCCAGTGTTTGCCCTCAGGCCACCTCATTGATTGGCCCTTTTTTACACCAAAGTTAGCAAATACCTGCATTTTTTTCATAAACACGTAAAAAGGCAGTTGACTCTTATCACATTGCTAGTGGATGAAAGTGCCTCATTAGGATGAAGAGAAACTAGCTGCTGTGCAGACTAGTAAAGTCGATCAATACCTCTCACCTGGCTGTTGGTACTCCTGTCAGTGGCAGAGACATCATGTGAGATATTTCAGTCAGTAAACGTGCGGCTTTAAAACATATTTAGCGGGCTTGCATATAGCCACTAGCAGCAAATTAGCATGACTGTCTTTGTTAGTGTTGCTGCAGAGTATTACTGTACTTTGTTTTCACACTTGACTCTTAAATCTATGTGGACATAATAAAGTATTGCAGGCTTAAGATTCTTATGATCTGTCATGTTTTGCATTGTGGCCACAACTGGAATATCTGGCCATTGGTTCCCCCTGTACTTTTTTTTCCATGCACAGTGATCATAGTGAATAACCACTGGATATGATTTTATGTGCAATACAAACACTTACATTAGTCACAGTTTGAACCATTAGGTGAGCAACCTTCAGTAGAAGTACTGGGATGCCATCTTGAAACTCCATATCCAGTTTATCTTAAAACAACCATACTTCAGCTGCACAGGGATTTAGGCCCTGGAACCAGAAATGTTCTGAACAGATTCCAGCTTCAGTTAAAAGAAACAACAAACCCCAGCCCCCTGCCCATTTCTGGAGTTTTACAAAGACATGATGAGAAATGTATCCTGGGATCTAAAGGGAAATATGCTTTAAACTAAAAAGA
Organism: Selene dorsalis; assembly: GCA_900303245.1. Classification (NCBI taxonomy): domain Eukaryota; kingdom Metazoa; phylum Chordata; class Actinopteri; order Carangiformes; family Carangidae; genus Selene; species Selene dorsalis. Next base: position 11,928 of record OMNW01014601.1, read on the forward strand.
TAAATCAGCAGTTCACAACAAAGTGCACCAAAAAACAACACAAAAGAGTAACCCAAAGAGCTGAGCCTGGATCTGTGTTTATTCTCTCATCACACACCGTTACTTCCATTCTCAGTTTTTGTCCAGCCTAAACCCTGAGGGTTTAGTACAGCTTGGTAAACAGGGGAATCTTTTTTTTTTTTTTTTTTTTATTAATCCTTTGCTTTGACGCTCACATTTGACTTTCATCATCTGAGAAAGTCACCTCTAAAGCCGTTCACCAAAGCTGGCAGACTGATGTTTTATGGACGTTTTACATTTGTTTTGCAGCAGCTTGGGGGCTGGGGATTTGAGTTTGCTGCAGTCACTTTCAGCTCAGGAAAACGACTGACTTCCTCATCAGCTGTTATTCATCCCTTGTAAAAGGTGAAACCTGAGAATGTGGACGTTTACTGAGTGTATCCCACACAGCATACACTCAACACATACTGTCCACATTCGTCTGAATATTTATCAAACCATGTTAAAAATCAAGATGATTTTAAAAATGGACACAAACTGTCCAGTGCAACCACTAGACAAAAATTACCAGTATATACACAAAAAAACTCATGGACATGTGATAGAAATGTGATGGACAGATTGCTGTGGAAGATTCACACTCAGTTTGGACACCCTAAGATTTTCAGGATGTGCAGTCTGTGTTTGTTCTGTACAAACACCCAATTCACCAACTGCTCAGATGTTACCTGTTGCCAGCTACCAATATGTGCACCAACCATGGATATGGAGAACATTCTTAGTTGTAGCATTTTCTGCTTGGGAGTTCTGTTTAAATCTGCTCACGTCTTTCCATTGATTTATGTAATCAGTCTCCCCCAGTCTTAACACACCTTTAAAGCATTTATTTTTTTCTTGGAAGGTGCTTTTGCTACAGAAGCGTGATCTTTTTTCAGTTTGTACACCTCATATTACATGAAAGAAGTCTTTAAGCCCTTCTGGACAAGACGTTTGAAAAAACTGAAAACAATAAATTCAAATCAATAAATAGCAGGTCAGCCGGTGTGCCGGTTGTGACTGCCCAGGTTATGACAGCATAGTTTTTTTTCTTTTGTTTTTTTTTATCTTACAATAACACTCTGACAATCCCACATTTAGCTATGATGTCTAGACAGAGAATCTACCCTCACCTCAAGATTGTTCTTGTATTTTTCACCATGTTGAAATTGAATGGCAGCCCCAGTCTGTGTAGGAGCAGATGTCTGTTACAGCAGCAACCATCACCTACAAAATCGCTTCCTTTTTGACAACTTTACCAAAAATAAAAAATAAAAAAAGCCCAGAGGTTAGGGTTAGGGTAAGTTTCATTGAGGAACCTTTGAAAAAGTGGACATAATATGTATGATATGAAAAATATAACATTAGTTTCAGCAAATGGGTCAAACCACTGTGGGTCAAAGCTTCACATGTGAACAGTAACGAAGAAAATTCCATTAGCATATTTGTCAATTTCTTAAATCAGCCTTTAATTAAGTACTAATGGATTAGCCAAGGTCAAACCTATTTGCCGACCCCTGATCTAAAGTGTTGAGAAAAATGATCCTGGCAAATATTGGATACATTTAACTTGGCTTTCAGAGCTTCCACACTGTGCTGAAGCCTTTGGCCACGGAAATGTGACACAGTGACACCAATAAACTGTACCATAGAACAACTAGAGGTCAGAAACTCTGCAGGATCTATAAGCCCTACTCATTATATTAAATCAAGGTCAGTCACTCCGTAACTTAGTCCTGATCAGAGCATGAGACAGCCAAACTGCACAAGGACAGTCACATTCCTTCGCTTCCTTACTGAGGCATTTACCTTTATAAATTGGAATCTGCCTCTCAGCAGCCCCTCTCCCTCACAGCACTCCCTTGCACACAAGCTGTTTGTCTAAGTGCATTGCTTCCAAACACATTGTACAGAGTATCCATCTGCCAACACAGGCAGAAAGATGACACTTCATTCACACAGTGCAAATCCATGTCTGGTCGCCCGTCTTGCCACACAGCACGTGTTTGACAAATGGCAACATGCGGGAAGAGGCCAACTTCAACATCAAACTAAAGCAGTACAAAATGTTCACAGCTTGATAGTGAGGCAGCTAAATTCAGATTAAAACAACTTTGGGAACAGTTTTGCCGAATCAGATACTAATCCTCCACCAAAAACAAGAACTACACTTGATGGATGTCTCTGTTTGCTTCTTGGAGCCACAGCCCTGTTTCCCAAACCCAACCTAAGTGCTCACCCCTGTCCAACTGGGGTTGGTTTAGAGAACCAGATTTGAGCTTGATTTGGCCTATGTATGGCTGCTACATCTGGCCTGTTTTTTTTTTTGGGGGGGGGGGTGCAGATTTGAGCCAACTGCATCTGGGACCCAGCCTGTTCTAACAGAGGTAGGTGGATTTGGGCCTCAGATGTAAATCTTTCAATAATTCATCATGTGTCTGGCATGAGTTTTGCTGGATTTAGCAGCCTGAGACTGCTGATGGGACAGGTCTTTTGGCTATGGTGGAGAGAGCTGGTTCAGATACAGTTTATGCAAATAAAGTGACAACAGTACTTTATTTCAATGTGTTCATCAAAACACTGTTTATTTCAAGGACTTGGCCAACTCCAGCTCTACATTTGTAGTGCTATTTGGAGAGTGTCTGTGTCTGCTTGATGCTGGCCACACAAAACACAGGCTGAGAGACCGATTGCAGGAGCATGAATATGCAATCACAACTCCAAAAACTACAAGTATCCCCTGGTACAGCACTTCAGAGAGGCAGGCCACAAGGACGCTCATACGCCAAAAGTTCATGTTTTTGAAGTAATCCCCAGCGACGTGCCCAGGATGAGAGCTGAGTGTTAGGTTGATGGATCGAAACAGTCAGGGCCACCTCTCTCTCAGGTCTGGATCAGGAGGTTCACTTTTCCTCTTTCCACTGATTTAATAGACTGGCTTTAGGTCTGGATGTAGTGTTATGAGGCTGCTCACTAGAACTCTTTAGTCATTTCAAAATGCAAAATTAATGCAATCATATATATACTTTAACTGAAGTGTCTCTTGTGAGACAGTGATTTTAGCCACAGGAGAGGTATCGGCTTAGGAAACTGTGATGAATTTGCATTTTTAACTTTAGTTTGCCAGTTTTCTCTTTAAGCTTCTTTGTTTTTGTTCTGTCTTGCCATCCGCCTTCACACACTCATTTCTTGTCGCATTTTGCTTGAGTGGACTTGATATATTGTAGAATTTATGTTCTGCACTGACTTCCCTCCGGTTTGTCAAGACATAATGACAATTCCTTACTCCCTCTGAAACCACAAATTTAAATCAATTACGTTTTTTCCTGTTTGCTGAGAACTTTGGAGAAAGGAGTTTCTCTGTGCTAAGACTGAGTCAGTCCTATCTTTGCTCTGGCTCCATATTAAACCTACAGATATGAGATTGGTATCAATCCTTTCACTTGACTATATTTCCAGAAGTGTCAAATTATTTCCTGGACGAAACAAAAATATTGGATGACATAGGGATTTAAATCAGCAGTCTTTGCTGCTGGAGTGAGTTTGTTTATAGGCTGGTTCAGTTTCAGTGTCTTAACTATTCAAAATGAGATGTTTTTGTAATATTACACACACATACACTGTTGACTCTCTACGTTCCTCATATTCTGGGATTATTTGTCATGTATTTCCAGTGTTCCCCGTCCCCCCTATGTTTTCATGTGGAGCCTTTGTTGTTCCACAGCAGTGACCCAGTTTCCTCATGGGGATCATTAAAATTTCATCTTTTCTCGACTTGCATTTCAGTTAGATGTCTGTGGTGCATTCTGATATTGTGCATTTTGAGGAGTGAGTAAAAGCGGTGTGTCACTGCTTCAGGACAGAAGTAAAAAAAAATTACAAACTCAAAGATACAACCGTGTGAGTTCTGCCTGCCACCAACTCTTCTTCTTTTGACTCTTCTCCATCTCTGTGTCTTTGCCATGCTTGCCCTTTCCCGCCGCCACCAGTTGGAGGCTTTCTACTCAATCTTCACTACGGAGCAGCAAGACCACGTTAAGTCAGTGGAGTATCTGCGCAGTAACTTCCGCCCAATTCAGAGCCTGGATAACCGCCACGTCTTCAAGTCAGCGGTCAAAGACGCCTGGCTGCCGGACCTGACCGACGCCAACGGGGCGTATGGCACAGAGGCTTCTAAAGGTAGGGCTGACTCTCTGATAGGACTTTTGGGTCTAAATGGGACAAAACTGCACAGAAACTCTAATTTAATTTGTTTACAGTTGCTTTTGTCATCCAATTTTTAGTTTATATTTTCACAGCTGCAACTCTTCAAATTATACACCGATGCCACAAGCCACCACATATTGAAAAAGCTCCCAAGTCATGACAATTATGAAAATGTACTGCCTCTGGCCTCTCCAAGCTCCTTATTTAATTACATGATCACGGTGAAAATATCTGAACACTGAATTAAAGCAACTCAAAGCTGAATCACATAAAATGTTGAGTTCTAGAAAAAGGATGTACATCAGAGTTTTTGTTTTTTTGTACAAAAATATTGCTATTAGCACATGTTACAGCTCTCTGCATCCATGCAGTGCTACCTCTGTTTCTACCCACTGATTTATATGACATCATTACAGTTACTTTTTCCACTAAACTGGTGCAATATTCTCACATTACTCCTGGATGGTGACGTTTTCTTAATGTTAATAAATGAGGGATATTCACCATTGCTCATGTGCCTCCAGGAAACTGATTGTCCTCTGTGTGTGTGACTGTGTGTGTGTGTGTGTGTATACGCGTGTGTGGTCCAGGCTGCCTCTCTGTCATTTCACCGGAAAGCTTGGTAACTCCCCTAGCATAAGGCAGTGGGAGGAACACCAGCAGTCCTCCCACTCCTGCCTCATTACCACTCATACAACAACACACATTGTGCAGTTTGTGTGTGCACATATGAGTGTGCACGTGTTTTCTCTGTGTACTTCCAAGTGCGCGTGTGTGGCCTAGCATCTGTGCTGTGTCAACTGTCCTAGCAGGGTTTGTCCCCTCCCTTCCTTCAGACACACCTCCATATGGTCGACTACGAGAAAGGTGCATCACCTTTGTGTACACGCATGCACGCGCGCACACATGTGCCGCATATGTGTGTGTGAGGTTGTCCTGGCACAGCATGCTGTGTGCTCCTGCTGTACGTCCTTGAGCGCAGCAGTGGGACAGGTTTGCTGTGAGTAGATCTATAGGGCTGGCAGCGGAAATGCAGAAGAGGAGGAGGAGGAAGGACAGCAGAGGAAAAAAGGCAAAGAGGAGAAAACACGACAGACAGACACACAAACCACATGCCTCCTACACACCCTCTTCAGCATGCTGCCATACTGTAGCTACAGCCAAGTGGGTTAAGGATGGAAATCAGTGCATGCATGTGGCTGTTAAACTGGCCTATAACCCCTCTCCAGTCCAACACCAAACAACATCCCCACATACAATGCAGCTTTGGACTGAAAGCTGAACATTACCTGCACAGCAGAAGCTGAGTTAGACAAATCATTTTCACCCCAGCCTCCTCTCCCTGTGCTAATTTATTCCATTTAACTGTGGCTCAGCCTGAACACCTTCCTCCCGCTGCTCATCGTTTCCCATCAGCCACGATAGTTAATTTACTTTTGGGTCATTGAGTGACTGGCAGCCTCACATTCACTGAGTTATAACCACTGATAGAAATCAGTATATTGTATATAAACCCATATAGCATAAAGGTAAATGTCTGGGTGTACTGTGATAATATAGCAGGTCTAGGTTCTACATTAATACTGTGAACGTATTATTAGTAGTACAGTCTAAAAATTACGATAAAGAGATTAATCTAATTTGATCATTCAGACAAACAAACGTTTGCATATTGTTATTGATTCTAATCATTCAGCCAAATTCAAGGTTAAAAGTGAGAAAGAAGCCACGATGAAGACCAACAGGAAAACAACAGCTGACAGGAGGAAGAAAAGGCCTTTCATCTAGGTTGTCAGCCTGTTTGACTTTTTCTCACAGAGTCTCGGAGTGAAAATGTTTGTGAAAGTGAAAACTGGAAAATGTTTTTTTTTATTTTTTTATTATTATTTAGATAATTGATATTGAATTACTTATAATGGAACTAGAAATAAGAAAGGAGTCAGCACAAGTTATGGTGACCTTACACAACACCTCAAGTCACATCATTAATTATGAAAGCTGAACTTCAGGATACACTCGAACTTGAATTGCATTTAGACAGTTTACTTGTTAAGTGGTCAGTGAATGTCACATGTTCTCTGCATAAGCACAAAACCACTCACTGTGGATGTGCTTATAGATCCCGTTGTTTCCTGTCATTTTCTGTTTAAAGTGGACCACTTATGTTCAAACTACACACATGGAGATATACTGTTGCATATTGGCCCCCTACACACTGTTATGTCACAGAGTCTCAGTATATTTCTTGTGATTAAAGGCAAAAGATGCTCCTTCCTCTTCCTTCTTCCTCCACCTTATTCACAATGGCACATGCTTTCATCTTCAGTTGTAAATGACTGCATGGACACTTTAAGGAATATTTAATCACTTTCTTTCTAATACTACATGAAGCTGGAGCCAGCAACCTGTTAGCTTAGATTACAAATGACCCCTGGAAACAGACAGGATGTCCATTAACATCAACAGATGTTTAACCACCTCTGAAGCATGTCAATTAATGTATTAAATACTGAGCATAGCAGAGATGGCTCTATGAGGTACGAATAGTGCAGGAGTGTCTTCTGAAATAATGTTGGTGTACAATCAAAGATTTATGCCATTTAAACATTCCTGTGGATTGTACTGTTCACTGTACAATTTTGCCACATACAGACTTTTATATACTGACTTTTCATCACATTATCTTACTTAAAGATGAGTGTGTATGTAGTTTTGATGTCAAGTATTTGAACAGAGCTCATTTGCATTAGTTAAAATTGCCCTCTACTACAGCAAGAAGTGACACTAGCATGTAATCTGACTGCACTTGTTCTCCACCTCTCTGTGCTCTTCTTTGTGTCTATTTTGTTCTAGTACAAGGTTAAGATGTCCAAGAGCTGAATGAGGTGCCTACATAACATCTAGAGGTGCACTAATAACGGTTTTACAAAAAGATACAAGTAGTGCATCAAGTAGTTTGAGCAAAGCAAGTGTCAGTCTAAGTGCTACTCAATTTACGGCCCTTCATGACATGGAGTGGTTGCCTGTTATAAAACAGTGACACTCAGAGGAGCTATGTGGCAGAGAGCTGTGCAGTGAATAAAAATAGCAGCATTTAATGTTTCACATCAAAAGATTTTAAAAAGTGGCCACATAAAAGTGGCAGTTAGTGCATGAAAACTGAGTGATGGTCATGCCATTAATGCAGTGTAAATGATCGATGTGTGCAGATACCACTGGAGACCAGACACTCTCTGGACAGGCTCATTACCTTGGTCATTAGTTGTTTATAAGAGGTTTCGTTGTTGTTACCTGGAGACACAACAACACTGCTACAACCAATGTGAAGCACTTCCTTTCCACCATCTCCACTCTTGTGCTTCATGTTAACAGAGCTGGGAGATGACGTTTTTGAGACCTGTTTTGGACCCAGCAAAGTGCAGCCCTATAGTGCCTTAGCTAGTTTCATCTCTACATAGTTGTCATTTTTCTGTCCTGTTGTTTAAAGATGTAGTGTGTAAGATTATGCTACTTGCTCTACATCGCCTCTGAACTTCTGTCTAGTTAATAATATTGTTGTTTTCCCTATGTCCCAAATAATCTGTTATGTGCATTTATCGTTGATTTTGTTGAAATTGTTGATAGCATTAGAAAAAAATAACAGCTGCAGTAGCTCTGTTGTATGTGTGTGATAAAAATGAGCTCCACTGTAATAAGCTAAAATAAATTCTGTATAAATATTGACATGAATATGCTAAGTTATACATAATGTGAACACTAGCAACAGTTTGAATATCATGAAATGTTAATGCAAGCAAATTAATAGTAAACAGAGGTGTGAAGGGAGTTCAGTGCACACAGATAACCAATAAACAGCAGAGAGTAGTATAAATATGGATCTACTGAAAAATACATAACCAATATAGGCAGTCATATGACTGTGATTTGAATATTAATTATCATCAATCGGCAGTGTGATCATGTCTGCACTGTGTGTCTGATATAATCACAGTAGTACAGTATAGACTAAGTGGTGTAGAGTGGAGCAGGGTGAGGACTGTGGCGAAGAAACAGAACCTGAACCTGCTGGTTCTGGATCAGAGGTTCTAGTTTCAAACTGTCTCTTTGTCTCACGTAAGAATTCATTATAGGGTGTTACTCACTTGGACTCTCCTCACTGTGTCTGTCCACTCTCTGCTGTTGGTGGGCAGGTAGAAACAGTGTCTGTACTAATGTCTGTGCTGGCTCAGCTCCTGATAAAGACAGAGGTGAAACTGAATCTCCTCAAAAACACAGGTCTTTTATCCTGTCCGATCTCCTAGCAGTAAAATGCTTTCCATATGAAGAAGTGACCAGCAGTGTATTCACTGGGTTTACCAGATCCATACAATCTCAATGTACAGTCATCAGTTATAAAATAAACCTAAAGTTACTGACCTGACCAGTTGGACAACCAACAGGAAGAGACAAAGTGAAGCGGTTTAGCTTCACTTGCCCAGGGCTTCTCCAGTGGTAGAAACCTGGACCTAGAGTTACTTGTGTTTTGCTTCCTGTCGTTATCATTGAACATATTTGTTTGTTGAGACCTTTGGGATGGAGAAACACATGGTTTCTAGGAGCTCCATCCATCTCTACGATTCTGTGATTCTAAGCAGCTCCTCCAGCTTTGAAGGAAGCTATACATCTTCTGTAGGACTGAGGGTAGACTAGATGCTACAGCAGCTCACACATTGTCATCAAAAGATGGTATTGTTGTCAAAAAGTGGTATTAATGGACGCCAATGTGGCTCCTTCAGACACACCGTGAACATTGTTAGTTCATTTTTTGTGGTCAGGTGGTTCAGATCAAAGATGAGGAGTGGTGTAGTGCATTGTTGGAGCATTGCTATTTTTCATCAGTGGGAAGTGATTGTCCAAGAAAAATCTAGTCCTTATTTTACATTGTGGTAGAGTAAGAGGTGAAGTGGCAAATAAGTCTGATTCAATGAAGTTTTAACATAAAGATAGAAACAATATAAACACTAGCACCAAAGGTTCTGGCTGTTCTGAAACTCCATTAGTGTCTAACTGAACATAACTGAACTATAGTGCAAAGTGGGATTTGGCTCCAAGCCCTGCTGCAGAAAGCCTACTGTTGCTACATTTCTAATAGGACCTCAGACTGAGTTTCCACCCAATCCCTCTAAGTGCAAGACCTCACAGACCAACCCGCAATCAAGACCTGTTCATCAATCAACTGTGATTATCATGCTGTGTGGCCAGAGGCGCCATTTACCCCTCTGTTTGACGTCTTATGGAGAGAGAGATGCTCTCTGTGGGTTTCATGTGCATCATGCACCTCCTCCATCCATGTTCTGCTCTGCTCTGTGGGACTGGGCCCTAGAGTCCATCATTCCCTGCCATCCATACATCTCCCTTTTGTGTGTGTGTGTGTGTGTGTGTGTGATGGCCCGCTTATCTTTGATGAAAGCTCTAAGAGGATCTCTTCATCATCCAGCCAGACACACTCAGCAATGTTTCACACAGGGAATATTAGAAGTCATGGCCCAATCTGAGTTGCAGTTCTACACAACAAGAGGGCACCAAGACACACATTCAAACACACATGCTCACACAACCATGTGAGCAACAGCAGCTTTATCCGCAGATTCGTCCACAATAAAGAATATATCATGTGTTCCGATGAAAGCACAAACAGATTAGCTCAGAATATCCTTTTTTAATGTTGTGAGTCAGATGGTCAGTTTCACCTCTGTGCATTCTTCTGCATACTTGGGTTTTTCTAATATAGTGTTGTTAAGGGAGTCACATATAGACTGGGCGTAGTCTGCGGTAGATTTGGTTGACCACACTCACAGTCAGGAGAGCTGACCAGGAGAAGAGGCAGACTGGCTATGAACTGTGTGTTGCCATTCACAGGGACAGCAGAATAAAACATGTTTTACACACGCTCACCAAAGCAATTGATTATGCGCTTCATGTCGAATATTTTCAGCACTTTATCTTCCTATGAAAACACCGCAGCCGCAGATGAGCTTAGTGAATCAGAAAGTGGAATACAGAATACAGAGCACTCCTTTGGTGTGCTTGTACAAAGGAATATAGTAGTTTCTAGTTTTGTGTGCCCTTACCATTGTGTCGCAAAGCATGATCGGTCTTCAAATGCAGCCTTTGAATTACAAGATTCCTGAATTGAGAGACAGCTATTGGAAACACATGTGGAGGCTTATTGCACCTAACACACAGCAGCGTGTTGTTTTCAAGACGTTTAATATGTCCCCTAAGCCAGTGGTTCCAAACCTTTTTTCCTTGAAGCCCCCCCCT
>OMNW01014605.1:0-16876 GCA_900303245.1 Selene dorsalis
AATGTCCAGCTGAACTAAATGACTATAGACCAGTGGCCCTTACCTCACACATCATGAAAACCCTAGAGCGGCTGATTCTGCGCCTACTGAGGCTTGAGGTTAAAGACAAACTAGATCCCCTGCAGTTTGCATACAAAGAACACATAGGAGTGAATGATGCAGTCCTCTACATGCTCCACCGTGCCCTCTCTCATCTAGAGGAATCTGGCACTTATGTAAGAATCATGTTTTTTGATTTTTCAAGTGCATTTAATACCATCCAACCCAACATACTAAAAGATAAGCTCATGGAGATGGGAGTAGATCCTTCCTTTGTCTCCTGGATCACAGATTACCTGACAGAAAGGCCACAGTTTGTCAGGTTGGGGAACTGTGTTTCTGGGACATTAATGAGCAGCACGGGGGCTCCACAGGGGACTGTCCTGGCTCCATTCCTGTTTACATTGTATATAGCAGACTTTAAATACAAGTCTGAGTCCTGCCACATCCAGAAATACTCAGATGACACTGCTATTGTGGCATGTATCAGGAATGGACAGGAATCTGAATCTGAATATAGGGATTTAATAAAAGCCTTCATTGACTGGAGTCACAAAAACTGTCTCATACTGAACACCTCAAAGACAAAGGAAATGATAATAGATTTCTGTAGGTCCAAGCCCCCTCTTCAGCTAGTGAACACTTGTGGAGTAGATATCGAGGTGGTGACAACCTATAAATATCTAGGTGTACACCTGGATAATAAGTTTGAATGGTCCCTTAATACTGATGCACTCTATAAAAAGGGGCAGAGCCTCTATTTCCTATAAGAAAGCTCAGATCACTGAACATCTGTAGAACATCAGTCTGTGGTGGCAAGTGTTTTATTTTATGCTGTAGTCTGTTGGGGATGAAGTTTGGGGAAAAAACAGGCAATGAGGTTGGATAAACTTGTTAAGAAGGCTGGCTCTGTGAAGTAAAGATGGACTCTCTGGGGGAAGTGGTGGAGAGATCCACAATGAGGATGGTGGAGGCCATCCTGAACAACACGGATCATCCACTTCATAACACCTTGATGGATCAGAGAAGCAGCAGTGGTGGACGGCTCCTCTCTCTTCGTACCAGGACAGGGAGATACAGAAGATCTTTTATACCCACAGCCATCAGACTTTTTAATTCTTCTACAAATAGTAAATGAGCTGACAGACAAATGAATTTCCCTTTGGGATTAATAAAGTAATTTGTATTCGTATTCGTATTCGTATATTACTCATCACTCACTCATTTCTGGCCTTTTTTTACTTTAAGTGCTAAATATTGTCCAGTATTTTGATCTGCGGTAAAGTGTCTGACATGTAGAAAGAGCTGTCAATGCCATTTTTATGTTTCTTTTTGTGTACTGATTAACAAAACAATACACACTGCATGTAAACAAAGTCCAGGAACAGACTGGCTGTTTCCCCCTGGCACCAAACTTCATGAATTAACCAGCTACCTGCATAATTAATGCATGGTTATACGCATGATTAAATCACACAAGTGATATTAACAAATGGCTGCCTAAATGAGAACACCAATCTAAACAGTGTAACATGCTCTGCAAGCAGTGAGTTGATTTGTTGTTTAAACTTGCAAAATCACAAACATGTGGTTGTTCAAGAGAAGTATTTATTTAAAGCATAAAGCAATACAGAAAACTACTGTACCTGCTCCAAGCTGTGCCACCTCCTCCAGCTCTTTCTGAGTCTTGGCAGATGCAATGGCTTCTGGGAGTTTGATGGTGAAAGGCAGGATATCCCTAAGTTTAGGAAAAACAGGCCATAAACATGACACAAATACAAAAACATTATGGTAGTACATTAGAGACATGAGAACAAAGTTGAGGTTTGTCATTTTCAGTGCTCAGTATTTGGTGCCTTGTGTTTAGGGTTAAAATGCAGTGTGTCCTCATTTGACAGCTTTGATTACAGTTGGTAAACAAACCCTGAACACAGCCACACAGAGAGAAGTGAAAATACTTTCAATCATCACTGGCATAAACATGCTGACATGCCCTTTGTTTCCATTAGATGTAAACCTGTAAAAATACAAAATTAACCCTAACCCTTAAATGTTGGGACTGTGACTGTGATTAATACGCTGCTGCAGACAAATTCTGAGCAACTGCAAAATGTTTGATGTCTGTCTGTTTTATTTGGGGTCCATCTCTGCAGTCTAATTCAGTGTTGTATTTGTTATTGCTTGTGGCACAATTCCCTTCTATTTCCTGTGTCTGTTCTTTAAGTCTGTCTGACTCTCCTGAGCTGGCACGAGCTAAAACAAGAAGTGAGAGCCCTGGGCACTGAGCTGGCTGCTTCCTCAACAAACAATCATTTTCCACAGACTTACCATCAAATCACCCCTCATCACAGAGCCAAACGCACAGAAACTGGGAACGTGATAGATGAACAGAGAGAAATATTGTACATTACCTGCTGATACAGTAGAAAGCCACAAGACGAAACAAATCAGCAAAACTTATTCCAGATCCCTCCAGAGAGAAAGCTGCAAACAAATAAAACAAATGTCACTGCTATTCTATTGATTTTTTAAATTTGCTCATTATGAGTTATTGTTAAAAGCTCACAACAGTGAGATATTATATCATCAACAAAGAAGAATTAAGTCAATTCACAGTGTATACATTTTTCATGGTTACACCATAACTCCAGGTGAGGGCTGAGACAGCTGCCAGGGATGAAACCATGTTTCTTTGGAGACACAAAGTCTGGGGCTACAGGCCCATGCTACAACTAAAGTGGAAATGGCTGGTAATGCAACTGGATGTGTGGCTTAGACCATCAGCTAAACAGTAAGAGTGGGTGAGGTCATACTAATCAGAATCCTACTCAGAATCAGAAGAACTGTATGGGTCTTTATGGACTTTATGGAGAACATCACCCCAGCTTCAGTCCCAAAGCACTGGGCTATAACTGCCGTAGCCTCACCTTTGTTCAACATAATGCTACATATACTAGTTATCGCTCCTTTTACCAGTTTACTGATTTAGTTTTTGCAAAATTAAACTCAATGTAATCATTTATGACCTTTGAATCTTATGTCTAAGGAAGGACTACATTGAGTGATTCTGGTTTTTAGATATGCTAATGGTGTGGCTCGAGGGAAGGCAAAGTCATTCTGCTGGTTTGGACTGAAACATCTAAAGTATGGGATAAGTACAGCCATTCATTCAGGATAAACTGGAATCTTTTGGGTGATAACGCAACTTTTCAACTATTGTCATCACCAGGTTAAAACACTGGATGATAGTTTGTCCTTCATGTGACTTTCCCATAAGCCTCAGCTGTAACTAATTAGAAAAGTTCCTCTGTTGACACACTAAAATAAATTGTGACCATGGTGGCCAACATACCTGTACACCCATTTTAATGTTCCTCTAACTTTTAATTTAGTGGCACAGTTTGCAGTGAGGTGTGTGAACTACTACAGTATGGATGGACATTTACTCCGCATATTAGCAACACACTTCATCCCCCTCCTCATCTAATGTGCCCGTTGCATCAAAAAGCCAGCCCCTAGCCAGTTAGTTTGGAGCTGGGCAGTCATTGCGTTTAGTTTCTGCATCCAGGCACCATTTAGTAATATCGTTTAAATATCGTTCAAACTGTTCATGCACAAGGCTAATTGTGCAGTAGAGGGGGTCAGCTGGAGAGAGGCTGACCCACATCTAAAGGCCGAACCAGGCCAAAGGCAATGCTGTGCCTCCCATGTGTGCTGTCATTTCAGCAAGGAAAATCCACAGCTGGTATGTCATCACACCTTGGCTCTGCCACAGCTCCATGACTACAGTAACTACCAATACTGAAGCACAACACTTGTAGGCCAATTTATTTTTACACTATGTGCACTGCAAGCACTGTGAGAAAATAGCACGCTGATTTAATCTGCCTGCCCAAAGTAGAAAGTGCTATCTATCTATCTATCTATCTATCTATCTATCTATCTATCTATCTATCTATCTATCTATCTATCTATCTATCTATCTATCTATCTATCTATCTATCTATCTATCTGTCTGTCTGTCTATCTGTCCCACAATATTTGCAACAACTGCATGAGACAGCTGCATTAAAAACAGCTAATCGTACCTAACTCAACAAAGTTCTGTGCCACAGACATGCACAACTGTCGGCTAAACTTCCTCCGGTCACGCTCCCGTTTCTCATCTGTGTATTGGTTTATCTTTGTACACAGTGTGTGCAGGCAGACAGGAAATGACTTCACTGACTCTGACCTAGAGTACAGTGTGACTGCAGGAGTGGCTGTGACTGAATGAGGTACTTTCAGTAGACCAGAAACCAGAAGACACAACCACAATTTCACAAGGTCTCTAAGACATTATTACTTCTGAGATTAGATTAGATTAGATTACGTTAGATTAGATTCAACTTTATTGTCACTGCACATGTCAAAAGAACAAGGAAACAAAATGAAGACTGCATCTAACCAGAAGTAGATAAGCAGATAAGGTAGATAAGATAACATGATATATATACAGCGAGGAAAATAAGTATTGAAAGCATCAACATTTTTTTCAGTAAATATAATTCTAATGCGGCTATTGACATGAAATTTTCATGAGATGTCAGTAAGAATCTAAATAATCCACACATAAATCAAAATATAAAAAGGTTGTGACTGTGCAGTATGAATGTACATAAATATTGCACATTCTGTACATACTGTATCTGAGCTGTCTTAACTAAGAACAGTAAAGTTTCCATTGTGTACATAGTGACCTCTCTGGCACATTACACTCAGTCAAATACTGCAAACAATCCTCTGATTTTTATATAAGTCTCAGTGCAGTTGATTTTGTGGAATAATCTTTTGGGACTTTGTGACTTACTGTATTGGCTTTCTCTGATGGGGAAGTGGCTGATGGGAGTTCTTGACTTATCCTCCTTAAGACGCACAGAAAGTACTTTCCTCTGCAGAGCAGCTGACTTCCTGACCAGGAACACCTGCAGCAGAAGGGAATAAGAGGCCATGGAATATAACATTAGAAGATACTGCACCATCATTTGTGTCCCACGGTGGTAAAGTCCTCACCCCTGGTGGCTGTTTGAGCAGTATGTGATTGGCTTTCTCTTCACTGATGGCCAGCAGCAGCCATACTGGGTGGGTTTGATTCAGCCTATCCAACACGCTCATCCTCCTTCGTAGGGAGTCATACCCAGAATCCCTTTCACTCCCCACACCACCACAGTGGGGGGGCTGCAGGTAAACTCCACTGACCTCACTCTCCAGCCTGGCATAGGGAGAAAAAGTGGAACGTTTACCCCATCTGCTGGTGAAAATCAACACCGATGTGAAAATGTATTTCAAAATTCTGTTAAAGGAAACAGATTTTAGAGTAACAAAACCATGTAGAACAAGATGATGGAGATGTATGTTCAGTCTCATCAAGGCAACATTAACATCAGCTGATAGCTGTTGGATGTTACAGATGTTGATGTCAGGTTGTTAGGTGCTAGTGTTAAGTAAGTTCTGTGTAAATGCAGGAGAAACGTGTGAAAACCAGCTTTACCCTTGTGGTTCCAAGGCCTCCTTATCCATAGTGGGAGAGGTCTGGACCATCTCCTTCTTCAGCTCGCCGATCTCCAATGCAAATGTGTCAATCAGCTGGAAGAAGACAGAATGAGAGGCTTTTTAGCGCTGAGGGGACACAAGAACGAGAGGAGGAGGAGGAGGAGGAACAGGAATAAACGAAACCGATGACATTGCTCAAGCATAAATTACAAAGAAAAAGACACAGGGATGTTGAGATAGGCAGAGCGCTCCGATAAAATGTTGGACAAGGGGGAAGGGAAACGGTTAGTCATTTTTCCTGTGTGTGGACCTCATTTCCTACAGGCAGGAAACATGGACACAAAGCAACAAAAAAAAAAAAAAAGGAGGCGACACAACATTCATACTGAGTTGAAAATTTACTGCCATGTGTCACACGTGACCAAACCTTCTACGATAAATAGCACAGCTGTGTGTGAGGACATGTAAACATCTGGATAAATCATGTCAGGAAAGTTTGTAAGTCTGCCTCTCTCGTGCGGTGCAGTCACCACCTCTCATTTAAATCATCAATAAGCAGTAAAAAGTCTACAGAGTAAAGGGTTGGTAGTGACACACAGTTTACTATGTCGGTCTGTATTTACTTCACTGGCCCAAAATGATGTTGACATTCAAATAGTGTTGACATATTTTTGCAATCAGTAACACCAACCTCACACACCGGTTTCAGAGAATTTCGCTGAATCTATGTGCGGCTGAGTAAGAAGAGAGGAGAGATGGGGGTTTTGACACAAATCTGGTTGAAGCCACTTCAACTGTTTCTATGAGCTGTCAGTCACATCCACTGCAACATCCAACAGTAACTAACCTCCAGTTGTTTTGAGATCATCGGCATACACCTTAACCTTTCATCTCCTGGTATCTGTGCCTCATATCTCCCCCACACCGTTTCTTCAACCCTCCTCACAGTTTGAAAACAGATATGTCAGAGATGGGAATACATTTTGATGTTGACTCTTTAATCAGCACGGAGCTGACTTGTTTTTTTCCTGCATTTCCACATTCCCACATTCCCTCATTCCACATTTCAGCACTCTCCCAAGAATTTAGAGGCTCCTCAGAGCTAAGAGAGCAGATGTTGAAATCTGGATGCTTTGCAATGATGATCTGGGTCAAACAATGAAAACAAAACAAGACTGCAATACAGCACAGTGTAATGAAGACCAGACATTTGGGGCAGCCAGTGGAAAATTTGTATCATATTATCAAAGTGGCCTTGATGTGGTGAACTCTATTCATGTGGCCCAAACACCAAAAATTACACAGAAATGCTCTCCAACCCAATGTTTTGTTGTTTTTCTGAACACTGCACCTGAGCCAATGCTTCCAGTTCACATGTCCACCAGCAGGAGGCATCCTTTTCCAAAAAATACTTCACCAGCCTGACTGTTGGCCAGACCACAATAACCATAGCCCCCCCACCCCAGCAGGACTAAGTGGAGCCAGCTCTCCCCCATGTTCTTCAAAACTCTATTACACAACACGAGCTGACAAGTAAACTCTGGACTGACTGGAATCTGAAAACTGCAGAGACACAGACTAGAGTCTCCACAGTCGAAGTTGAAAACTGACTCATTTTTCCTGAGAGCTGCGAGAGCCCTAAACCCTGACGCTGAGAAATAAACTACAGCCGTCAATTTGTGCAGCCAGACTGTGGTTAACGCCAAAGAGGGAAATATTTGGAAATTCCCACATTGCACCGTTACAACACAGACAAAAACTATGCATCTATTATACTATCGAAAAAATATTCATCGACTGCTTTGTTTTTGTTGTTGTTTCTGAAAAAACATTACTCATCCCCTAGTTTCAGTTTCACTGTGAGGATGTGCTGCATTTGTGTTACATCATTATGCACTGAAGTGTCTTTTGAACAACACTTTGTACAGACACAAGACTTTTAAAAACATTATACCAGACTGTGCACAATGATGTATCAGTGGAGCCAATCCCAGCAGCTACAACCTGGAGAGGTCACCAGTTTATCCCAGGGCTGTGGTGATGTTACTAAGCAACAACAATTATTGGATCGAGGAACGTAATCTCCAGATAAATCGACAACTGTTATTAGTTGCAGCTTTCATGTTGGGTTTATAAAATCAAGCACATGGATCTGCATGACATCAGCAACTTCATGACCTGAATTAAGGGTGGATGAGCATGATCATATTCTTTGTTTATTTATATGGAGCACTAAAGCACAATCCCAACTGATATGATCAAGGCTTTAAAGAAATACTGCAACATTTTGGGAAACACTCGTGGCTGAGTGTGGCTTTACACTGGTGCTTATGATCAACTATTTCATGGCTACATTCTTGTCTGCATCTCTGTGAGGTTTACCAGGTGTCCAGCAGAAACTCCAGCTCCCTATGTCTATCAAAGAAATAAAGTAACCTCCTGTACAACTGGACTTGCATGTCTCTGCTTACCTAAACCAACTGTCTGCTATATCCATTACTATACTACTGCAGAAATGAAGAGGTGGCTCATTGAGATAATCAGCTTGTGCTGCTAAACAGCTCAGGCGCCACTGGAGGAGAAAATGGTGCAAAGACAGTGATGATGGAGATAAAAATACATCCAGTCGAATTTCAAAGGAAGAACATGATGAAAATACATCTCTATCATGTCGTCACTGACAGTTCCTCATTGCTCCACACAGATCTGATGTTTTCATCTCTACAGAAGAGCAGAGGCTACAGTGGACATTTCAATCACAAGTTTCATGTGTGTCACAATTCATTCGCTAAGTCTGCTTCCATTGGACTTTGTTAGTTTTTGCTTTTATTAATACACCAACTTGGCCACCTGAGCAAACATGGAAGTGTCCCATTATAGGAATTTTGTATACAATACAGTAGAGGGGGCTGGAGTAACTTGGGCCCAACCCCTTAAAGTGTTAATGCAGCCTTGGAAAGAAGGAGACAGACAGTTATTACTCTGTGCTAAAAGACAGACATTGACTTATTTGAGTGAAAATGACAGAAGGGTCCAGAGGAGAGGACGTGGGAAATCCCTGAGTGTTAAAATGAAGGTCAGTGAACACAAGAGCTGCTGAGTGAGTGGATCTGTGCAAAGACAAAAGACTGACATCAACAGAAAAAGTCTGTCCCTGACTCTCCTGAACTTCTCCTGCTTCATTCATCTTCAGCCCCTATAACATTACATGAGTCAGTCTCTCTCTCTCTCTCTCTCTGTGTGTGTGCGTGTGTGTAGAGGTAAGTGATTCTCTGCATGGGCTGCTGGATGGAGTCAATGGGAAACTATGTGTTTGGTTTAGTGACAGACATACAGAGAGCACTTTCACAGAGGTAGTGAGACTGGAAAAAGCTGCTTGGTTCATTGTCATTTGTAGGCAAAATATTAAAAATATCTTTCCTAGCTTTGCAATACTTTGGCCATCTGTCCCAACTCAATGAACTGCAGCCAGATGAAAGCTGTCATCTTTTACTGAGACAGCAGACATCACAGGGTCTGAGTTCCTCACTCAAGGACGTTACACAGAGAGGCAGAGTATACACTGATACACAGATCAAGCTGCGGCTGGTTTAAATACAGTATGTGCTATAATTAATGTGCAATATAACAAATACCTTCTGATCTTATGAAATTGGGATTGGTCATGAGGTAAAATATGGATATAAGATGACTTGAGAATTCTGAAAAGAAATCAAACATAGTTTGTGCAACATTCAATTAACAGCATCTTATGTAAAATGTAATTTAACTCATTTTCTGTTATTCAGCCTCTGACTTCTGACTCAAGATGTGAGATAAAGAATAAACTACTTTCTTCCACCATCTGCAATCGAAATGATCAATGTGACTACTTTGTTGTGACATCATAAAGTTACAGAAGTCCTGATGACTGATCTAAGGCTCAGTTTCTGAATACAGGCTGTGTGCATTTCTCTGTGGGCTGACGCTTTGATACTTTCACAGTATTAATGTTGATGCTGTTTTATAATTAACAAGACACAGACATCTCCCATAATATAAGATGGGACCTTTAACAGAATAATACCTTGTAGCACTGGTTCTGACACAACCCCCCCTGACTGAAAGTCCAATAAAATTGATTTTAAAACATTACTAATCACTGATCCTAGCCCATTGTCAGGGACATAGCAACTTGTCCAGGGCGTGTGCCACCCATTCCCAGTGTCAGCCAGCCAGCTCCCAAACAACTCACTAAGCATAAGTGACATGTATAATGTGGTTCACATGAGCAACTAGCACTACTGCTAGTAAGTTTCTATCTACCATATATGTTGCTGGCTGCCACTATTGCATGTCTGAGGTGATAAATGTCACACACTGTGGATTCATTCTCTTCAGACGGACAAAAGCCAGAGTCAGATTATGGTCTGGTCTCCCTGAGAGTAATAAGCAGGTTTAGATGTTGTGGGACTAGTCGACATGTCTGTAGTTTTGTTGTGTTCTAAACACCAGAAGTTGAGTCAACTACTCCTCAAATAATCATATGACACAAAGGATGTTAGTGTTTTACATTTCCAGGTGACTTTGAGGAGTTAACTCCATCATTATGATCGTTACCTTAAAGAAGCTCCCACTCCTGTCTGTCAGGCCACTGGGGGGATTCCCGGATGCTGAGCTGAAGGCCATGTCGTCTTCCTGTCCTCAGGACTCCGTCCTTCTTCCGTCTGACTGTGTGTTTACGTCTGACACAGCGTCTGCAGGGACTGGAGCTCTGTGGGTCAAAAACACACTTCAGTCCAGACACTTCATCTGTGGTGCAACCAGAGGAAATGCCTGCTTTGCCCACAGCCAGTATTAAGGAGGTGCTGGTCTGCTGGAAGGTTTCTGCCTTTCTTCTCTCTTTCTCTCCCTCCTTCTCTACTCGCTCTCTACACTTCACCTCTCCTCACACTTTCCAGCCTTCTCCCTTCTTTCCTCCTTCTTCCTCACCCCTTCATCTCAGTTTGTTGCCTCAGTCCTTTTTATTTAATCTCATTCCAGCCCTCTATTTACTCTTGGCTGAACCGTTGTCCTCTCATTACCTGTCTCCAGTGTTTCCTTTCTCTCCTTATTTTGAATTCTCGCTTTCTTTCCTATATTTTGTTCCCATGTCCTCATACACACATAATTAATTTTCCATCCTGGACAGCCTGTGTTCCAGCACAGCTGCCCGTCTTCTCCACCCATCGTAGCTAACTTTTAGGCCTCTGCTTCCAAACAGACTCTTTTGTCACACTCCTCAGCTCTCCACTGAGATGTAAAAAAAGTGAGGGGGATTTAATACACTGGACCTTTACATTAGGTTACAAGAGCCCATAGTAAAGTGACATGTAATCTTGTTTTTCCTCTATGTTTTTGGCTTCATTCTGAGTCAGATTACATTTCTCTTTTGTTCTTCTACCTGTATGTGTTTATCCCTGTACCCTCCTGTCTTGGTCTTTGTCTTTTCCATCTCTCTCTTCAGCCCAGATGAAACTATTAGACCAGCCATTCGCTTCCTGGCAGGAGTTAACAGCCCTTGCAAACAGGGCGATGCTCTGATTGTTTGTCTGTCCACATATGCACTTTCATCTCATACAGGAAGGAAGGCACCACCGCCGTAGTTTCAGACACTCCAAATGTGAAACGGACTCTAAAAGGATATTTTTGTTTCGGCTTCATTTACCGACACACATTTATAACTTCCCACTGTGGTCAGTGTTTATGAAGTCACAGTAAAAAGAATAATAAATACACTGTGAGATTTTGAGTTCAGCTTTGAGTCTTGGTACTTTGAACATTTTCTGTATGTCAGTTTGTTTGTGGTTTGTAGTTTCATGAAACATCATTTTTGAAATTAATTAGCAAATAATCACAAAACTTTACCCCATTCATGAATCTAGCCTTGACTGTGACATACATGGTAACTGTCACGCTGACACTGAGTTAAGAAACTCTTGGTTTTAAAGAAAAGAAGTCAGTGAAGTCAATTATAGCACATCCTGATTTATCTACATATCTGGTGAACTGAGCAAAGACTTTAACAGTTTCCTGGCTGCCCGAAAGTAGAAGTGACAGTCTGGTAACATGGTTTCATTTCCACAAACTGAGAAGAGTGAAGAAACAAAGGAACAGAGAGCCCGAGAGCACAGGGGGAAAATTAAAAGATGAGCTGGACTGAACTGAGGAAAATTCCTGTAAATAACAATGTGATGATTCCGTGTCCTCCTGCTGTTGTCAGTGAAACAGATCTGCAATTGAAGACAGTGCCAATGAAAACTCCTGACAGCAGGGTAAATAATGTTTCCAGATATATTAACTTCTGAACCTCAGATTAAATCAGAGAGCATGCTGGATACTGCAGAAGACAAGACAACCTCCCACCAGGGCGGCTCATCTTCCATCTCAACAGCTCTTGGCAAACCTTTCCTTAAAAAATGACTTCAAATTAATGGCAGCATTTATCATAAAACAAAACACAATCCTTTCACTGGAAGGATACAAAACCGCCAACCATAACCCAGTGGGTACAGAGGCTGAGAAGAGTCTACACAATGGAGCGAATGACTCCAATCTACAACTGAAAATAGACACTTTTGAACAGAGGTGGAACTGTGCTACTCTGTATTTGGGTGACTGATGGGGGGATATGGGTACCTGTAATATTGTTGTGCTTCTGAATGATTGATACTGCATTTCTGTAAATTCCTGTTTTGGTATAAATATCTGGTTTCTATTTGATTTACTTTTTTTTTCTTTATTGTATTTAATTTCCTTGTGTCACTGCAATTCATGGGGTCCTATGTCAGTGTAAGTATTGTTTTGTGGACAACTGTCATGTAGCCTACACATATTTTTTATTTTGCAGTTTTTATTGAACACATTTAAGATCCAACATTTGACATTACCAGCGGAAGAGTTTCCTCACTCTGCTGAAGAATTTGCCAATCCTTGGACATACGGTCTTGCGGTGGACTCTAACAGGGCCAGTCTGGACAGTGTCAGGATCATCATAGCTGATGGTAGCTGCAGCTCCATCACTTGAAGAGACAGAGGCTGCAACTCCAGCAGTTGACGCAATGTCAAGAGCAATGGCTTCTGGCTCTTCTTTGGGGGGGAGTAGATGTGTCTCCAACCCCATGATAAAGGCCAGTCGTTGGTTGGGGTGCAAGTGGCTTCTTTGACTCTTCTTTGCAGGTGGATCTTGGGTGGGATGGGTCAGCATGGTTGTTACTGACTGTGGGCTGACTGGTGGTCTTGGTATCCAGATCAGCTTCAATTCCACTGGAGCTCTCTGTGTAAGTCTCAGACAGTTCATCTTCACCACTGGAACTGTCAGTGTCTGTACTGCAACAGTCCGGTAACGGTTCTTCTAATGGATCCTCCAACTAGTTGCGACTTGCGTCATCGTCTGATTCATCCAGATGTAGAGTGGAAACAGTCATGAACTCAAGTGCAGAGTCCATGTGGGTGTCCGATAAGTCTACCAGGGGGGCCATTGTTATAAAACTGTGCTTAACTCATTCGCTGCCAGAGTTTTTCCCTCAGTGTACAGCCACTGCCAGCACTTTTGAGGATTTCTACTATTTTTCAAACATTCACAGAATATGTTGTGCTATGACTAAAATAACATAGAATATCTCAAATGAAAGGGGAGACTCTCTACTTTCACCAGGGTTCAACCGGGTTCATAGGTTTGATGAGACACTTGTTTGCTATGGCCACGTGATGGCGTGATCAGGCGGCTTCTGGCCATCTGTAAGACGCGTTTGGCTGCTACAGTCTGCTCCTGTTTTTTGGCACTGAATGAGTGAAGGGCTTCCCTGTATGTAATTCTGAGGTTACCGTCTGGATATAAGCAGCATTTCAAGACGTCTAAAAATGCCATCCTATATTTGTACTCGCATCCATCATTTTTGTCTGGATATCTTTTTACTGCATCCTCTAAATCCTGGGGGAAGTCAAAAGAAAGCTGACCAACTTTTGGTTTGTTACCAGTTAACATGTTATACTCCTCTGGTGTCCATAGTCTCCATTGTTGGTCCAGATCCAAGGTGAAATATTGACAGCTGTATATTCCAGAAACCAACAGGTGAACATCGGGTGTCAGCAAGTGGAGAAATGCTCTCATCCAGTCATATGGACAACTTCCAGGGAAGAGACTGGTACCAAAGTACAGGTACGCCATGACACAGCCCACTCCCCACATATCAACAGATTCAGAAAGGGGTGTACTACCTCCAGAGCCCTGTAGCCGTTGGCTTGCATGGTCATTCCAACCTCAGCTGGTTCCACTGGAATCACTAGACCAAAATGGAGCAGCTTGATCTTGAACGGATCCTTGTGGTTGATTAACATTATATTGTCCGCTTTTAAGTCTTTGTGCATGATTCCAATCTCTTTAAGGGCTTTGAAGGCCACCAGGAGCTGGTGGGTCACAGGGAGAATCTTGTTCACACTGAGACACTCCCAGTTCCTCTCCTTCATCAGGTCCCACAGGCTTTTGTCGAGCATTTCAAGGGTAAAACAAGAGAAGTTGTTGAACCTGAAATGCTCTATGAAGTTGACAATGTTCTTCTTGTCAGGGTCAGCTGCCCTGACCTCCTCTAGCATTGTCACTTCTTTTTTAATAGTGTGGTCTTTAATCTTCTTATGGATCTTGACTGCCACCATGTTGCCCTTGATTATGTCAAAACACTGGGCAACTTTGCCAAAGCATCCCTCTCCTTTAAAATCCACAATCAGGTAGTGGGTGCTATCGCTGTGGAGTATATCTCTCTCTCTTAATGGAAACGGTTTAGATGATGTAATGGAAAACATTTTTTCAGAAAAATGTATCCAATGTCTTAGTACAACTGTGTTACTGTGAGAACAACAACAATGCAGCTGACTGCAATGCTGTCATCTATGATGTCAACATTTCAAAGTCAAAAACATAGTTCTAAATGAGTGAATGAGTAAATGAATAAATAATTTGATCAACCTTGGCCTTATAACTGCACATGCTGTGCATTGATTTCTCATGAAATGTGAACCCTATCGGCCACTTGATAACTCGACCAAAAAGTTAAAAAATGTGATTTTAGAATGGTTACAACCCAACAATCACACCTTTTGTCTGATTGATTCACATCCAGCTCAATGAGCTCTAAAAAAAAAGCATCATAACAATGCGGCAGCTGATGTGCATCATTTAAAAAAGAGAAAAAAAGAATAGAGTTTTACAGAGACTTCATATAAATGCATGGGAGAAAGGGTCAGAAATATCAATAGTTGATTAACTGCAGAGATATCAGAGGAGTCTCTAATTAATGAACTAATCTCAGCTGTGGCTCTGGCCTGAAGCTCAGGGGTTGCCATGGTAACTTGAGGGGTTACCACAATCATAGATGGACCCCTGGCAGAGGCAGGCAACAAAAGCTGAGATAGAGGCAGAATTTCTTTCTCTGCAATGTTCTGACAGTTTGGCTTATTGTGGCAAAACGGTAACTCCAATCCAAATCCAAAAAAAGTAGCAGACCCTGTTCCATTTTTTCTATTAATGAATTATTCATTCATTCTATTTTATTATTTACAATATTAGTTTTATTTTTCCTTCATGTTCACATTCAAAATCACAATAGTTACCCAGGAACAAACTAACATTTTAGGACTTGCAGTCCCATCTTCCTCGAGTGGATGGGTTTTTGTTTAGAGGGCTGGTCAACACAAGCTCAAGACATTTTCACATGTTTTTCCATGACTTGAAACGTGTCACTAAGAACCCCAGTTGTGATTTCTTTTGCTTTTACATCTCTCAAAAAAGCTTGGTTGCTAACCATTTACTAAGTGAGACTAGACCATCTCACCAGTCCACCTCTTGTTTTGTTTAAACTCTCACTTTTGCAAGTGAAAAGTGAAAAGGCTTTTATAGAAGAGGTCAGAGCCAAACCAGGTTTCTGCAATAATCCAGACCCCATGTAAAATCTCACTGGCATTTCATTGAGGGAACTAGAGAACCAATACTCCAATACCAAGTCGATGCCAACATGCAAAAAATACGTCAATACCTGCTTTTTTCCGTATCATGAGTACCAGATATACAACTTTCCCCGTGTCGGGCCGTGTCGATTCCTGTCAGAACTGACTGGGTCAGTATGTGCGCCGAGGAAGAGCGCAGAAGAAGAAAGCCTGCTGACTACCAAAAAAAAACCGCAACACCTGGCTTACAGC
Organism: Selene dorsalis; assembly: GCA_900303245.1. Taxonomy (NCBI): domain Eukaryota; kingdom Metazoa; phylum Chordata; class Actinopteri; order Carangiformes; family Carangidae; genus Selene; species Selene dorsalis. The sequence goes on from OMNW01014605.1 coordinate 15,784, forward strand.
TACAGTCTCTGGTGTAGTCTGTTAGTTGTGTGAACACGGGTGGACCTCCATCTGCTCCAACATGTAAACATGTGCATGTAATGTGTTTGCTAATCTAGATGAACACTAGTGAGAACGTACAGTGATCAGTTATTTGTAATGACTAGTTAAGAATGTGAGTTGACACTGACAGATGGTTATGACATCACTGACATTAGCTCAAGGAAACCAAATAAAACTCTGTTGCATTCAAGTAATTGGCCTTTTGTTGGAGTGATTTGGCCTCACAAGAACATACACTCCTCTTTTTATACAGGCACCCCTCTCACTCACTCTCTCTGTCTGTCTCTCTCTGTCTCACACACACACACAAAATGTTTTGCATCTGGTGGGCAGCCTCGGTCTGCACCTGTATGTGTGAAAACATCTTAAGTGAATTAATGAGAACAACTTTTTCTTAACTTTATGTTTACTTTACATTCTTCTTTAAGAAGTTGTTGAAGCACAGTGGGCTTAAACACTTGAAAATTTAATGTGCAATAGTTTTTCTTAATAAAGTAGTGACTTTACATAGGTTCTGGTTTTTGATTTTTATATCGAATGAGTATCGAGAATCATGGAAACTCACTTGGATTGGTATCAACTATTGAAGTTCTGGTACCGGTACCATAACAAGCCTAAACCAGAGTGATGCTAACTTCCTGGTTGGCAGAAATACAAACCCTCACTGTGGCCTTCCACATGTATTTCAAAGGTTAACTCAAAGGGCCCACTACCAACATTCAAAACAGGTTTAAATACTGTTATTGATCCCAAACTGACTGACAGACCAAATACTGTACTAAAGATTTCTTACAACATAAGTTCTTTTTTCAGATTAGTTTCAGTTTAGTTCAATTGAGTTTATTGTCATGTCTCTGACTTTGAGCACTGACTTTAAGCAGCTGTCAACTGTGTGTGTGTGTGTGAGTGTGAGCCTCAGCTGCAAGTAAACAAAGACACATCTAAGTGGAAGCCCCTCCGCCACAGAGAAGCCCCTCAGCGCTGCGGCACAGAGACACATTGTTCCTAAGGTAAACACGCATGTCCACGTGTCCACAAAGCACTCAAACAC
>OMNW01014607.1:0-21562 GCA_900303245.1 Selene dorsalis
GGTTTTTGTTCCAACCAGTCAAGAGCACACAATTTGACCAATCATCTGTCTGAAGACTAAGATCAGTTGATTAACTGAGTCAGGTCTGGTGTGCTGCTGCTTGGTTGGAACAAAAACCTGCAGCCACACCAGCCCTTTGTGGAATCGGTTTGACATCCCTGCTCTAAGTGTAGCAGAAAGGGTGGTCCTCACTCCATCTCCACATTGGGCCCGGATCTGGTCCCGGTCCCGGTCCCGGTACCGATCCCGATCCCGATCCCGGTCCCGGTCCCGATCCCAATCCCGATCCCGGTACCGATCCCGATCCCGATCCCGATCGCGGTTCCGGTTCGGGTTCCGGTTCCAGTTCGGGTTCGGGTTCCGGTTCTGATGGTTCTTGTCCCGGTCGGGAACAGTCCCGACCAACAGAACCGGAACCTGTACCGGAGCCACAGTGGAACCCGGACGTTACAGGAACCGGGAGTAGGACCGGAACCCGAACCGAGACCGGAACCCGAACTGGGACCGGAACCCATCCGGGACCGGGATCCGAATCGGAACCGGAATCGGGATCGGGATCGGAACCGGAACCGGGACCGGGATCGGAACCGGGACCGGGACCGGAACCGGGCGCATCTAACAACATATTGGAATTTGGGGCAGATACAGGCAGGTCACCTAAATGTGAACAGCTCCATTCAAAGAACTGACCGTTTGTCACTCCTGATCTTAAAGCCCCTTCGAGGAACTTTCATGTTTTGCCGGAATGAAGACTGCATTTCCCATGAGCTCTAGCACGTATTGTTGTAAAGACACTTATCTGACTCTCGCGTCAGGGCTCCAGACTAAATTTTTGTGAGCAGTTTTAGGAGTGTGAGACAGACATAGAGCACTAGGACCACTGAGGTTAGTGACACCAAGCTGCTCCGCCTGCCTCGGCCGTCTCCGGTACGGACAAGCTTTCACTCAACTGTTTGTTTTCTGTGCGTAGTCAATTGCAGTAAATCACTCTGTCTTTCCAAGGAAATGCTGGGTGAGTCGACCGCTAAATAATAATATCAAAGTAACAACAAAGATAAACTGATATATTTATTGAAAATGGACAAACAAACAAGTGTGGCTAATGTAGATTCATCCACATTAATATGAGACTCTTTTATAACCAAAAGCAACCTTTATGGGGTATCTTTAACCTACACAACAACCCAAACATTAAAAGTAATTCCTCCACAAATGAAGAGGAACCAATGTTGAATATCTGCCAGTCGAAGCCACACTTTTATGCACACAAACGAGTCTGATGACCAACAGAGCTTGAAGCCCACCTGTACTCAGCTCTACGCTCCATCAGTCTGGCAGCAGCCTATTGTTAAGACCCCATCCCAAAGTCCCCTGCTCCAGAGGCAGAGGAGAGCACAACAGCCCACTGTGCGTCAGCTGGTAGCGCTGGACGCTCACCAGGCGGGCAGCCATTAATTATTAAACAGCAGAGCCAGACGGAAGCAGCAGGTTACCTGTGGCTGAGCCGTGAAAATTCACAGCAGCTTTGATTTGAGCTGTCCAGGTAAGAGCCAGAGGGCAGAGAGACAGAGAGGGCGGCAGCTGAGAGGAGGTGAACCACGACAGAGAAGGAAACAGACGTGAAGAGACTGGCATTCATCTCATTTTGGGCACCAATCATTTTCAGTTATCTCAGATTAATTCAAAATTTCCGTAATTTTTCTTTCTTCCTTTCTTTATAACATGCTTGTTGTTGTAGTAGACACTTTTCTGCTCTGCCCCAGTTAGCCATACGAGCACATTGGGCTGGACAGGGATGCAGGTGATTAACGGCTGTGAATGGACCCAAACTAACAACGTATTTTCACTGCCTACAAGAAGTCCAATCTCAAAATAGTACACTGTTTAAGTGTACGCTTGAGAATTTTGTTTTCGGGGGCATCAACTGGTCGGAAAAAAGCAGTTTATCTGGAACTAACCAACTCACTCATTGTTTCTCCGCTCAGGCAGGCTGCACGACTTGTACACTGTACGCTGTAGACAGCACTATGCACTTGTATGGCTGCCTGGAGGAGAGCACAGAGCTGTCTGCTACAGATGTTATACTCTCGAGCCATCTGTACCTCATACAACTCCACTTCAAAAAAACTGAACTAGCCCTTTAAAGCAGTTAAATAATACAAAATTTTTAACAAGTCACAAAATTATCACTCATAATTTATAAATTGTCCAAAATGGCAAAAATTAGTGGAGCATGAGCGGCATTACAGAATGAACATGTTTTTAAGAAGCATGCAGATGTTTTTTCTACAATTTTTTTGATTTTTTTTTTTTCCCCCCCTCAGAGCATTCCTGGCTTCCTAGTGGATTTCGTTGCCTAAGGCATATTTGATTGGGTCTTTGCAGCCAACTCTACCAGCATTAGAAAGGGAGATGAAGCACAATTCCATACACACGTCCAACCTTGTTATTTTTTTTTGTGGCCACTGGAAGATTCCAATGAGAGATTGTGAAACTGTGATTCACATTCAGTTCTTTCACAACCAACAATGAGCCTAATAATGCCTGCAGTCCTCCATGGCAGAATTTCATTGATCCACCATACTGTTGCACTGCTATGCAACATGAAGAGTAATTTCCATCCTGCAACATTTCCAGTCCTAACCAGGAATGGATGAGGGGATGGTAAGTGATTTGCAATGTAAGAGCGACTGTGAGCCAATATCTGAATGTTGTTTTCATGACTGCAGGAGACTGAGGCCACCCATTAAAAACATGTCTGATGAACCCCCTCACAAATCCCTCAAACCAACAAGAGCCAGGATACAACCAAGCCCACATGCACAACGGACAACAGCGCGCCACAGGCCAGCTTAAATGGCATCGGCTGTGCTCATCTGGGAGAAAAGGCTCGCTGCAATACCAGCCCAGCAAGGTTCGCCTCTGAAATGATATTCTTCAAATACGATTATGTGACTGTAATACAATGTGTAAATTCCTTTTTAGGATCACTACAGTGGCAGGGCATAATACGTGCTGCACAACACTGCCATCAAAAATGGCATTACACTGAATGATCCACCCAGACCTGATGAGCCAGGAGTGTCTGCCACCACTCGGATCTGGCAGCAAGGACAAGAGTCAATTTCAGCATCTACCACTCCAAATATCATAATCAAATCGACCAGGAAAACAACTTTACACCATCAGAATCAACAAGTTCTTTCACTGTTTGATATGCCATGGTCCTCCAGCTGCTGTCTGAGTACAAAAAACTGATGTGGTGATCTCTTCTTGTTGTTCCTGTTGCAAATGCACCGATCCATGTTGCACTTACAACCCTTTTTGTGCGTCAAAATTTTCTTGTTTTGCATATGTTTTCAAATCAGACCATTATTTGGCTAGCACATCACAGACATGTAAAAGTTACTCTGTTTGACCTTAGTGTGCATCTGTGTGTTTTCATTACCTCTTGTAGTTTCCTAGGTGCTGCTCCAGCTGCGTTATCCTGTGGAGTTTGTGGAGGAACCACTTGTCGATGGCCGTCAGCTGGTGGATCTGATCGACACTCATACCACTGTGGAGGGCCTAAAAGGTAGACACAGAAACAGACTCAGCGTCACATTCATCATTCATCATCATCAACCATACCCCTGATCACAGAATTTTGAAACCAGGCATCTCATTGTGTTAATCATTTGCTGTAATTAAAATAATGTAAGAGATCATTCAGTGAAGTGTCATTCAAGTGTCAGTCAAGTGTCAAGGGAATGGTCATGCTCAGCCGCCACTGCTGGTACTATGGCTTTATCCATCACTCCTTCAAGTAACCTCCATTGCAGAAACAATACGTTATTTGCCAATATTGGCCTTTTATTAAAAAAGCTTGTAATAACACAGAAGTGCTGCCTTGGCAACAGCTAGTGAACACGTTTCATTATTTCTATATTACATGTCTGACCAGAGAAGTTATTCCAGGCCACCATTGGGAGAGCTTCAGTGGGCGATACATTTTGCTCCAGAACCCCTTTATAATCTTCAGATTTTTCCTGAACAGATTCTAATCACCCACCCAACTATCATAAAGTTTCATCTGTCCAAAAGATTTTTTCTGAGAAGCACTGTGAGTTTGCATTGCACTGTGTATTTTAACAAACTCCACTCAGGAGACTTTTTCGTGTTTGTCTTCAGCCCACTCTTGTACCTTGATCCTGGGGTTAAGCTTGTATCTGTTTTGAAGTTTGCATCTGTATCTGAAGTTTTCTTTGGTTCTTTTTCCATCACTCAAACTCTTCATCATACAGTCATTCCCGGGTAGGTTGGCTACAATCAAATGGACCTTGTACTTCTTAACAATGTGACAAAAGCAACATCAGGATGCCCAGACATGGTACTTTAGCCTCTACCTTGACCATGCTTAACAATTACTTTTTTTCATATCTCTTCTTCCCTTTCGCCTATCCATAATCAGCATAGTGCACACAATGACACCAAACAGCAGGAATACTCTTTTCCATTGAAATAGGTTGAATGACTGATTATAAGTTTATAGAAACCTGCATCACAAACAACCTTTTAAATTTCAACACTTTTCACTTGGAACAGAGCATTGTTTCAATGAGGCTACCAACGCTTTATGCTATGTCTGTAGCTGGTGTTTGATTGCCCGGAGATAAGATGTGGGTCATTAATCCCTAATGCTGTAGCCTTCCCTATGACAGCATACTTACGGGAACAGATCTGTCTCCCCTGTCAGGACACCAAGCTCACACAGCTGGAGGGTTTGACACTGATGTGACCTCAGTCTTCCCTTCTCTCAGCTGGTGATAAAAGCATATTGAAGTGCTTCACCTTGTAATAGTTCATGTACCATCCCTGTGTTTGAATGATGGGGCTTGACCCTGAGTCTAGATGTGCTTATAAAAGTGGTGCTTTTCCTTCCTTTCCTGTGATTCTGTGAGGGAAAATAGAGACTGACTATTGAAAAAGCACAAAAGCAAACTCAGAAAAAAAACACATTTCAAATTATAACCAACATATGAACATTTCTGAAAAGGATACCGTCGGCTAGATGATCAAATCGCTGCTTCAACTAAACAAAATCTACATTTCAAGCACTTCCACACAACTAGACATTCACAACTTTTCATGCAGGAAGGGGCCAGGGACACATTTTTCTCCACAGCTTTTCATATTTTTTTCATGATGTTTTTTACAAAATGTGGTTTTAATGAGAAAACCGTAGTGCCATTCATTATTAAAGCCATGAAAAATTAGTGTACCTTTGCAAGGGAGAAGATGCGGGTGCTGGAGGGCACAGCCAGCTCCTGTTGCAGGTCCTGGGTGTCAGCCCAGGCTTTCTTGAGTGGCAGCCGGGGCACGAAGCCGTCCACTGATGGATGACACATCCTCAGGGCCTTTTGCACGCTCTCCTCAAAGGTCCGGCCCACCGCCATCACCTGAATCCAGAAGAGAGAGATACGACACAGAACAATACGGGTGAGTGAGCATAGTGAATAAACAAGTGAATGAGTGAGAGAGTGAGTGTTTATCCTAGGATCTTCTCCTACCTCTCCCACACTCTTCATAGCACTGCCTATTTCACGGGACATGCCCTGAAAGCGGTCCAGGTCCCAGCGGGGGATCTTAGTGACAATGTAGTCTAGACTGGGTTCGAAGCAGGCTGTGGTCTTCTCCGATACAGCATTCTTTATCTCTGGTAAGGGGATTCCCAGAGCCAGCTTAGCAGCTACAAATGCTAAGGGGTACCTGTGAGACAAAGACCAAGCAGCAGGATGACCAAAATAAGTTCATGTTGAACAGCTGTTTGGAAACTTTTTAACTCACAACATAACATGAACATTTTTGCCAAACTGATGATGCTGATTAAAACCGTAATGTTGTTTTGACATTTAGATTTTGCTCTTAAAGTCTAAGATCTTTTTGATATCCACAGTCTTTTTATATTACTTAACAGGGCTAGGTTTGTTTAGAAATTTACTTTTTAAATTCTTAATTTCAGTCTGAATTGGACAGATACAATCTCACTGTCTGGAAAAATCTAATTAACATAATGTTGCGAGTGATGCTGCATTAATGATTTCAGATATATTTAAAACTATTAAATAGTTATAGGCTGGAGTTTCTTAGGTTGCTGTGGATGCAGGGATTTGAAGGTGCATGCAAGTTGATGGATTTGAGTAGTAAGTTCCAGAGGGGGGAGCTATGGCCAAAAAAAAAAAAGGTACAGCTAGATACTGACGCAAATATATTCACTTGCTTAAATGTGTTGTTCAAATGGATGAATCCTCTCACCCAGTAGCTTTGGATGCCAAAGCTGAGCTTCTGGAGAGCCGGGCGTTGACCTCAATAATGCAGTACTCTAAGGATGATGGGTGCAGAGCGTACTGGATGTTGCATTCGCCTACAATGCCAAGGTGACGGACCACTTTAATGGCCGTCTCACGGAGCATGTGGTACTCCTCGTTGGACAATGTCTGGCTCGGTGCCACCACTATAGAGTCACCTGAAGAAGAAGGGGGGTAGTAACATGAAGTGGCTTTAAACAATATTAACAGTCTGTGAATACAACATGAATACAGTAGACAGTACTGATATTTCTCTTACACAAAAGTCATCAGCTTACATATAACATAAAGTAACAAGAGCTTGTTTCTCATTTGGATTTTAAACCGAAGGGAACCAATGTGTAAAGCAAATCTCTATATCTTTCCAACCCAAAAGGTTATGCCCTTTTCTTCTCAGAAGTAAACAATACACTTTCTGTCATCAAAAACAAAAAATTAAAATTGTTATCTCAATCGCAATTCTGTGTACTGTAGTTAGTGTTAAAGTTCTTAAAATCAACGTGAAACAAAACAATTTTACAGCTGGCAACCTGCAAAATTCGTCCTCATCTGTTGGATTGTATAGGAGGATCTCTGGGGCACAGAATCACATTTCAGATAAACAACACAGCATTCCTGTTTATCCCATGGATTTCGTGAGGAGAACTCAAAACACGTTTAATCTTAGATACACCACAAGTATCTCAGTCTATACAGGCTGTGTTGTGCATTTGTTGGCTATCAGAACTGAACTAAACCCAAAGATTTAAGTTTGCGGCTCACGTATTGATTTTCAGTGTTTTTCTTGATCTACAGAAACAAGACAAAGAAATAAGACAAGAAACACAGTTGTCGAAAACATCGGTCTCATCTGTAAGGTACACAGTGAGTTTGGTCAGCCTGAGCATCCCGCCCTCACTGAAAGCAACAGACTTGAAAAACAAACAAAGGTGAATGAAACACCCCAGAACGAAAATCTGAACAGAACAAGGTAACAGTAACACAAAGCACAGACTTGCAGTAGTTTATAGTACTTTGAGGAACACATCAGTACGTAGTATGTACTTGGTATCTACTGGGTACCTGTGTGAATGCCCAGTGGGTCGAAGTTCTCCATGTTGCAGACGGTAACACAGTTATCAGCCACATCTCTCACCACCTCATATTCCACCTCCTTCCAGCCTAGTAAAGACTTCTCCACCAGGATCTGACTGCTCATGGCAAGAGCCTACAACATGCACAGAATACCATCACTTTAGATGCTACGTGCCTACATGAACATTTAGACAGTGGACAGTCACAATGACCTCAAGACCCATACAATTTAATTCAGCATAAAATCTTTGCAATATAAACTGGAAAACCTAAAATCAAGAGTGGATGTAATACTGACAATGTGCAGTACTTTTCCTGTAAACTTGTTTCCTGTTATGTAAACCATAATGAATGTGAACAATGTGACACATTAACAATGTTTCCATTTAGTATGGTTTACTTTGCTTGTTGTTTTTTTCCTGTTGTTGTTTAATTCCTATTTACTTAAAATATAATACTTTATATATAAATTTGGTTAAAAACATACAAAATTGACATTTAAATGAACTGATATGTGCTAAGCCTCTATAGGGAAATGTATAAAGAGTTTCTAATATGATATTGAAGAGGACCGTGAATTTAACCATGTATTTCCTACAAACTGATACTTGCCGACCATAACTGGTAAAAAAAAAAACATTTGTCATGGAAACTTTTGAACAGTACACACTGTAAATAAATCATTCAAAATGGCAGATGAGTAAAGAGTCTTCAGCATCGCATAAAAAGATGTGCATCAATCTAAAACAGTCTGGCACAAACAGTTCATTTTGCAGCCTGTGATCACAGATTAGAACCGACTGAGCTGTCAGACATAATGCTGGATACTGAATGAGCACAAAAGAATGTTGCTTAGCAACAGCAAAACTATCCCTTTCTTAGCAGAAGACCAAAGAAACATATCTAAACTACTGCAGAGCTTTTATCTCTGTGCAGGTTTATGCTATAAACACAGGTGAAGGTATAAAACTGAAAAAAAGTTTGTTGGGAAAAGTCTGCATAAAATGCCTCCATTTCTGATCAAACTAGAACGACTGATCAAGCTTCAAGTAAAAAAAAAACATACACAGATTAATGATAATAACTATACTCAGATGCCTATCATCCCTGCTGTGAAAAATTTATTCTGACCTTGTGGGCGGTTTCCTCCAGTTTTTCTTTGTTGGCACACAGACCAGAGCCCAGACCTCCCAGGGCATACGCCGAGCGTAACATCACTGGATAGCCAATCTGTTCTGCTGCTTTCAGGGCATCAGACACCTGCAAGATGCACAAATATGTTTGAAATCACCAAAACAGTCACACATGCCAGAAGCTATTACAGAGCTGACCAAATACATCTGTATTGAGAATGCCTGCAATATGTATTTGTATTACAAAGACAAAACTAAACATATACTCAGAAATTCACTGGGGATGTAATCATTAATTGCTACGACATAGAATGAATATACATTTGTCTTATGTGCGTGATCCTGTATACTCACAGACTCAACAGCGAAACTGGGTGCAATCTTCTCATTGATTTCCATCAGTTTGTCAGCAAAGAGCTGTCTGTCCTCTGTGGCCATGATGGACTCCACCGGGGTGCCGAGGACCTTCACTCCGTACTTCTCCAGGATACCACGATGGAACAGTTCCACTCCTGAACAACACACAAACACAGAGCCACATACAGATGCATGAAAAAAAAAAGTGAGATAAAAGTCTCAACATGTTTGTACACTTATCATTACATGTGTCTTTTTAGCAACGTCAGACAATTAATGTTTTTTCACAACTCTCCAGAGAGGTCAGTTGCAAAAATCACCACTCCCACACATATTTCTTACCACAGTTAAGTGCGGTCTGTCCACCCATGGAGAGCAGGATACCATCCGGACGCTCAGTCTTGATGACTTCAGTTACAAATTGCGGTGTGACAGGTAGGAAGTAGACCGAGTCGGCCTGCTTGGTGCCCACCTCGTTGGTCTGAACCGAGGCTATGTTTGGGTTCATGAGCACCGTCTTTAGATTCTCCTCCTACAACATGTCCACTGGGTTAATTAATATCCGTTTAAAAGAAGGCTTGAGTATGAAGATTAGTTATGAGCTTCAACATTCATAAATGTGCTGCTTTTTCTACCTTCAAACCAAAGCAGCTAAAACGAATACAGCCATTATTAATATTCCTATTTGCAATTTTTTCGCTTTTCCTCCTGTGACTTGTCAAAATGTCTCCTGTGAAAAAGGCCTATTTATTTCATTTCAGGGACTAGAATGGGTATCACGCAGCATGCACAGCAAATTATTCAAACTGCTGTAAAAGCTGTTGTGAAGGTTTTGAGCAAAGGCATTTCTAAATGTTAAAGACTACGGCAACAATCAATTCAGTTCAGCCTTAACTCAGCAAACACATTAAAACAGACTCATGTATCAGTAAATGAATGAATAAAATGAATCTATTAATCTATTATAAAAACTGGCATGTGCTGGAACTAAAATCTCTGTCCATGTCTGTTTGCACCAAGACCATTAATCTTTATATGAGTCTTAAGAAGGGCTTCAAAAGTAGAAGTTATTATCTTAAATGCTGAGCACAGTAGTTCTAACCAAATGTTTCTCCAACCAAAGTTAATAACTGGAACTTATTTTTAGCTGCAGATTAGCACACTAACCATAGTTTATGGTGTTTTTTACTAATTCTAGAGGGATAAGGTAAAGAGTATCAGCTACAGTATAACTTACAGTGTTTTAGCATAAAGGTCATTTGCTCAAAATGCTGACAAATGAGGTCATAATGACATCACTGGACATGTGAGACAATGATGTGAGATTAGTCTTAGTCTTCCCATGTTACACTGTGCATTATGCTGATGTTGGTTGATATCCCCTTCAACATGAAGTTACATATAAAAAAATATAAGGAGCCATCATTCACAGACGTATTTGAGAATGATAGGGTGAAGTGTTGTTTATAGAAAATATCCACAGATCTGTTGTTGTGCTGTCTCTCACCTTCATGGCCTTGATGGCCTGAGACCCAGAGTAGTCAAACTCTCCAGCCTGACCAATAGAAAGACCACCGGATCCCAAGACAAGCACCTTGGACACCTACATGATTACAAATAGACAAATAGACAATAACCACAGTGATTATCTGCATGTAAGACAGTAAATAAAGCAGCAACTGTGCAGCATGAGGCTCCATTTGCAATTACATTTTAACTAACATAATTGCACTCGTGTCTTTCTCAGTGGTCGCACACGATGTTCCTGACTTGAAACTCTGACACACAGCATAGCATTGAACAGCATTTTAATGATTTGTGAAAGTATTTTTTGCTCCTTTGTAAATGGTATTCAATTATGAATCATTGAGAGGATGTCATGGAGTCTGTTTCTCCACTTATTACATACCCCAGCCAAATAGTTTCCTGTTAAGTGACTTGATAAGCTTTTACACATACCAGATAATCATCTATGTCAGCCACACCTATAATTATCTGCGGCTCAGAAAGTTCACGTTAATCTGCTGAACCTGTGTGATGTTCTGTACCTGGGCCTGGGGAGGGATGTCTGGTTTCTTGGGCATGACTGACACGAGGTTGGCATCCTTTCCTTTCTTGATCAAGGATATGAAGGCATCAAAGAGGAACTGTGGAATCAGATAAAAATGTATAGAAAATTAATAATATTAGTATTAACAGTATATTAATAATATTCAGAGGAGCCTCGTTTGCTGTTTTTGTTACCTTCATACTGGGTGTTGAACTTAAATTGTGATTGATGCAAATCTACTGATTTTCTAATTAATTTTTGCACACTGAAAAAAAAACACAACCCTTGTTACTTCTGATGTGCTCCTACAAAGTTTTGGCTGAGAGTGTTCTTTATTAAAAGATGTGGTATCTGTATGAAATATACAGACAAACCACACTGAAACACCAAACACTATCTCCTGGTAACTCACTAAAAAAGCTATGTACACCCCTGTATGTAACACAGCTTTTTAGTTGAGTCCAAGATACAATGTATTTTTTTCCTCAGTGATAATAAAGTCACCACTGTGTTTTAAATTACAGGTGAGTGACAACACCGAGTCAGTGAAAGTGACAGTTTAACAGTGCGTTAAATGATCCAATCTATAGAAACTAATCAGTGCCAGTTAAAACAACTAACAGTAACAGAGTAACAACTAGACAGCCGTTATTGACATGCGTTATTGATACATGTCGAGCTAAACTTGCTTCTAAGACACACTGTAACTGACTGACTATTTTTTAAAAGACAGACCAACTTTCATTTGTCCCATATTATGTTTAAAGTGCTAACAATGAACAGTTTTCTCAATGTCTGAGACAAATGCATTAGAAAACTATCCATCTACCTGTGAGTCATGGTTATAAAACATTTGTCACGGGCACTGTGCAAAATTTTTGTGACATCTGCCGGAGTCAACCCCAGGTGGAAGAATTCTCCAACTGAGCTGTCAGCTGTATTTTTTGGTCCAGGGGAAGAGGCTTATTATTCTGCCTTAATATGACAGAGGTTACAACATAAACTTTGACCAGCACTTGAACTACAGTCCTCGCCCTCCATGTGGGAGACTGTGGCACAGACTCATTAAAGCTTTATTGCAGGGAAAAGGACAGGCACTTTTAGAGGTTCTCCTAAACACCTGAGCCCTGGTGCAATCAAATATAAGGCCTTTATAACATAATGCAGTATCATTTGGTTTATTTGTTTGTTTAGCTATTTCAGCCAAAATCTAAAGGTAACACCTAGAAACTGCATATAGATAACAATATTGTGCATCACATTTTTTATTTAAGTGCAAGTTTTAATGATAGCTCAACCAAGTTTGCTTATTTATGTAGTTACACGTTTCTTTTCCTGTTTCTTCCCTCTTTTACTCCTCTTCTTTCTAAACACCAAATAACTTACCCAGGCTACAATTCAATGGAAGACCTCAACTTCCACTTAATCCCCACACGGTGGTATTACCTTTACTCAGCTTTAGTATACGGTAGTATTCAGGTACTTTATGCATCACTATCAAAGTCTTTAATTACCTCTGTGTCTGTGGGACCACCTTTAGCCTCCGGGTGGAACTGAGCCGTGAAAACAGGTTTAGTGTTGTGCATGATGCCCTGCAAAATATGCACAGTGGATATAAGGAAGGAGCAGTGTTTTACATTTCTGTATCTAATTTAGTAACATCTCAGAAAAACAGTGAGTCTCCTTAAAATGTTATTTCGTAAATCAACATTTGAAGACTCCATATGGCATCTTTTTGCTTGGCTGCATTTATTTTATGGGAGAGACTTGAGCTTTTTGGACAACATCCATAAACAAAAATATCAATGTGCCACGTTGTCTTATAGAAACATTGAACGTTCACACTGAGTGAAATCACCTCATTGGTGCCATCATTGGCGTTAATGAACAGTGGGCTCCACCCTGGGGGTAGGGACGCGCTGTCTATTCCGTAGCCGTGGTTCTGTGCTGTAATGAATGCCTGGCCCGTCATCACATTCAGCACTGGCTGGTTCTGGCCTCTGGGGAACCACAGATATGCATAAAACACAGTCTGAGTTTTATTATTTTTTTATAGAGACAAGCTATCAAAAGTCCTAAAAATGGATAAAGCCATGCATCACATCGAGTACCATACTAAACCACAATCGTCTGAGCCTGTGCCCATAGAGACTTGAGAGAGATCATTACTGTGCATCTTGTTAATTATTTCCTCTCTATGCTCAGATGTTTACAAGCTCACCTGTTACCCATAGGTAGTTTATATGACTTAGCTCCAGCAGCAAGAGCAGTAATTTGGTTTCCCATACAAATGCCAAACACTGGCTGAGGACGATCACTCTCCAGCACCTACACAAGTCAAAACAAACACAATTATTTATTTACGATGATTTAGATCATTGTAGAAATATATTGTGAAAATACGTAAGAAATAAGGAATTAGCTCTTGGTGCAAATGCAGAATTATGTTTATTGCTCATAGGTGACATTATAAATTGATTTTATTAAGTGCAAAATTTTACATGTTGCAGTACTGTGGAACAAAGTTTTTGTCCTCTGATGTAAAATGTCTGGAGAGCATCCTGTCCTACCTTGCGGACATTCTGGACGAGTGTCTTGGCCAGAGACGGATCTCCCGGTCCATTGGAGATGAACAGACCGTCATAGTCTAGACTCAGCAAGTCCTGGCCCCATGGTACAAGGTGAACCTCTGCACCCCTCTGCACACAGAAACACAGAGAGAAAATCTGTAGTGAATACACTGTTGCAACCAATTGCAAGATAATATCAACATTATAAATAACACAGAACCATTAACTAGAGCATAAACAAAAGAGAAACCCACTTTCTGTTAAAGCAGGGTGACACAAATAAATACTACAGAATGATTTTATATTTTCTGGAGCTCATTAGACCTAACATTACTTATCTCAAATTTTCTAGGTCAGGTTGCAGGAGACATGCGACAAACTGTCGATTTCTCTTTCTATATTTATGCTGAGAAGGTTCATTAGGGCCTCTGATATGAAAACGTAATCTTTCAATGTGTAATCTAATGAGGATACATACAGAACGCCAAGAACTCCTTCTGCATTCATTCTCACCTTAACCAGCAGGCGTATGATGTTATGTTTAATACCACAATCAACAGCCACCACTTTGATTGGGTTTCCTTTTCCAAAGATTTTGGTTTCCTGGTAGGAAGAGGGGAGCAAGAGGTTAGGACTCATTTGTAGACAGAGAGAATGTGTTTTGAGTCCAGTTTTACCTGGGCACAACAGCTGTTCAATAACCGTTCAATATAATGAATACAAGCTGTTACCTTGGTTGAGACTTCTGCTACCAGGTTTTTCTGGTTGGGATCAGATATTTCAACAGGCTGCCCATCAAATTCAATCTTGCCCAAAACTGTTCCCTGAAACCACAAGCAAATTCAAAACACTGAGTGCTGAAGCTATCCTCTTAGAAAAGATGCAGTAGATCACAGTTTTGTATTCACAGTACCTTGTCTCTGATGACCTTGGTCAGCATTCTGGTGTCTATCCCAAACAGTGCAGGAACCTTTAGAGGATGAGAGTAAAAATTTTGGAAATTTACCAACAGCAGAGTCCTGTTCACCACTCTACCCAGGTACTTGCAATTTGACTCCTAACCTTCTCTTCTTGTAACCATTGACCCAGAGACTTGACAGAGTTCCAGTGGCTGTACTCGTGGCTGTAGTCTTGAACCAGAAGACCGGAAACCTAAAGGAACCGAAACACACTATCATCCTTAAGAAGAGGTCAAACTAAAACTGTGCATTAACTGCACCCATAATACCTTGCCAACATATCCTGAGTGATAAAAATTCAAAACAAAGAAATCCTATTTCTTTTGCACGTCAATGTCAGTTCAAATCTATGTGTAGAACATCCTGCTGCAATGTTGTCTCTCATTCCAAGAAAAACTGCAATGCTATGATTGACATTGCATGCAGGGCTGCAACGAGCTGCCATTTGGTTACTCTATTTAAGGTGAAATGATAAAGATTTTAGCCCTAGTTGATTTGGCAATGTCAAAGTATAACAGGGGTTTGGCTGTTCTATTTACAAAGCAACCAAACACACAAACACCAATTACCTGATTATGGCATCACCCTAAATCTGGGTTTTAAAAATCCAAATGTTTGGTATTGATGCATTTTAGAAGCATAACTTTGATGATGAACTTGATATGAATAACAATTCAATTTAAGATGCATCAATTTTCTGTTACATAACTAAGTAATTAATTCATTAATCAATACTTTAATCTTTGTGAATAAGTCAAGTCACAGAAGAGACGAGGACAAAAACAAAATCAAAGCAATGAAAATGTGTAAAACCATGAAGTTATGAGAAATAAAATGCACTGAGGTATCTACAGTATGCACAGCACAGCCAGTTTCCCAACCTGTATACGATCTGACTCCACATGTTTTCTCAGTCCCAGCTCATCCAGCTCCTGGGTGTTGGGTACTCCATAGTTCCCCACGATTGGGTAAGTCAGGGTCAGAATCTGACCTTTGTAGCTAGGGTCAGTCAGGGCCTCAGGGTACCTAAAGCAAGGGAATGACACAACAAATATACCAGTGTTTTGTGGTGAAGCAAAAAAATGTGAAAATGTAACACACCCTGGCCTTGTGGAAACCTTTATGAAAACTTTAAAACTAAATGATTATACTGAAATAAATATATAAACATATATAGTCAGGACTTGTCCTCCTTACCCAACCAGGCCAGTATTGAAGACTAGTTCCCCAGCTACTGAGGCATCGTGCCCAAAAGAAATCCCTTTCATCCTGGTGCCATCCTCCAAGACCAGGTGGGCTGTCTGGGCCTGGCAGTTAAAAGAGAGCAGACAGATGTCGAGCAAAATCTCACCCAAGAATAATGCATTCCTTTTTTATGAAGCGAATTTGGAGACACCAAAGGCAAAACTTTGATGTGTTGTAGACTATGGGTTTAGGTGCGATGGTGATGGAAAGCAGTGAGCCTCTGGGACTTCATGCTGAAACTGCAGGCCACTGTGAATTGTGCTGCGAATGCTGAGACAGACAAATCTGTTCTTCTAGTGTGTGTGTGTGTGTGTGTGTGTGTGTGTGTTTGTCAGTGTAGTGTGTGTATTATGTTCATTTAAAGGTTGCCAAATACTTTATAAAAGACACAAAAAATGTCCACATTCGGATATAGGCTATACAGTGTTGATACTGACTATTAAATTATTTGCCATGCTCAAAAGTTGAGCCGACACTTGAGCATCAACCATAACTCTGATGGTGTGGGATTTCTGGTCTGTATCTGGTACATGGGTCAGGGAGATGTTGCAACTGCTCCCGTACCATGATTCACTTCACAATATATAATTCACACATACATAAAACGGACACAAGTCTAGTGGGTGCATAGGCCTACCACACAACACGCTACACCACTGCTGCATTTTTCAACTTTTTTTTGTCAGATGTCAAACACCATTCAAAACTGCAATGTAAAATCTAGTCGTTTAGTGAGGTTTTACGAAAGAACATAACCGCCGACTTAATATAATGACTTCCTGTGTTTATTTTTAGTCAGAGATAGCCAAGTGTCAATCCGGCGTAATGATAATCCACACACAGCGACCATTTTTAACGCTTTTTAAACTTTTTAAAAACCAACTGACGCCGCTTGTCTGCTGCCCACCATGCTGTGTTTCTGATGCAAGAGCGGTTCAACCGTAAATGGTAAACTGCAGCTCCAGTTTAAATAATAACTCTATGTTGTGTTGAACCTTAGCCGAATAAAGGGTTACCCTCTGATATTAATTAAATAAGAAGTAATAACTTTTTAATGTGACCACACATTCACCTGTGGGCAGCTTTTTCAGACTTCACGGGTTTCTCGGCGGAGTTTGGCTTAGTTTAGCGCTCAGCTGTGTGAAGCTAACTTCTTCCATATACCGCTGACAACAACAGTCTTTCCTCACACACCACTTTCTTACCTTCACACTAAAGAGTTTAGTAGTTTGCAGTCTTAGCCAGCCCAACGTGTTACCCACTTTCCTGCCAACCACATATCCTTGTCTCAGAGACTTAACAACGCTGTGTGCTAACAGGATTTTCGTCATGTTAGCATAAAGTTATCGGTGTAAAAAAAAAAACAAACACTAAACAACTACACAGTCTTACAACTTCGTGACTTGTGCAGCCAGCGGGTTAAATTTCGTTGAAACACAAATGAATGAGTGAGTTATGGGCTGTCCCCCTCGTGTTCTCTCTCTCACACACACACACACACAGACACACACAGTTCAACTGAGCGCTTGAAAAGTTGGACAGGATTGGCCGCTGTGGCGTTGTTTTTGTCGACACATGAAACGCATCGCGTGTAGATTGGTCTGCAAACAAACGCCTATGTTTTTTTTTTGTTTTTTTGGTCAAACTAAAGGGATGATGATGAGATTCACATCTGTCCAAATGCCCAAACACACGGTCGTAGGTGTGAACATGATGTGTTTTGTAATAATACATATATCCACAGTCACCGCGCTTAAAATACACATTTGTTTACCAGTGAAAGTTATCTGTGTTGATTCTGTAGGGCTAAAACGTATGGGGCTGATCATCAGACAGACGTTATTTGGAAAGTTAACTCACTCTTTCATTCGTTCACTAATTCTTTATTTTTTAATAGCACTCATTTTGTAACTATACTGATGCTATGAAAGAAAAAAAATGCTGCAGTGACTTTAAATACATGAGGAAAAATATTACATAAAGAGTCTATATTTTAGCACACTTAAAATAAACTAAAGGGAAATGCAAGCCAACTGGGAATGTCTGCACCTGCAAAAGCAAACTTTTGTGTGTTGGTTTCTGTGCAACAAACTCTTTTGCAGCCTTTTCTTTGAGGTCAGTTGCCTACAAAAAAAAGGCAAACTGGCCGTGGATAGGCTCCATGGTGGTGGGATTAGAGTGGTCTGTGTATTTGCTGATCACTGCAAGACTGGTCCTCTGTGGAGAAGGCTGCCTGACTGCCACTCTGCTGGGTTCAGCAGTCTGAACAAAGTGGGTGTGAGTAATAGGACCTGTGCAGATCAGGAAATACCTCCACTCTCCAGATGTCTGTTGTGGAACAATACACTATATATCTGGCACTCTGTAAAAGATATGATGCCCAAATTGCAAAAACCCATCATTAAAAATGGGAGAATGGGGACAGTTCGTGGCAAAATAACTAACATTTCAATTCAAATGTTCTACGCATAGGTCTATTGTTTAAATGATTTGTGTCTTGATCCTTTATTTTTAAATTTAGTTTTGTATTGCTTTTCTGTGTTTTTCTAAACGCCCCCTGCTACACACAGATCATGTTTCACTTGACCAAATTTAGCCCAAACTCTTCTCCTTCGTTTGTGGAGCACTGCTGACATCCAGTGGTGACTTTTGCTCAACTCAGAGAGGTATATTTTGAGTTAGCAACAGTGTTGAAGTGGCACACTTGATGTGTAGATGACAGTGCAGCTCTCTCTGTATTAATAGCTATAAGTTAAATTACAGACTGAGAAGCGTCCTGTGTCATTTCTCTGCAAGTCATGACGGCTTTACAGGTGATGTGACACACTTATGTATCAGTGTAACCCACACATGCATATGGTACGTATGTTTTGTAGGAAGTGATGCGTTTAATTAAAACACATATTTCTTTACACTGTTGTCTAGATATTATTTGTTTGCCCCTTATCACTGTTACTTTAGTAAATTAGTTGATACTGTGCTGGTCTATAATGTCCAGGTATTTTTAGTTGAACATATTCATCAGAGGGTTGAGATACACACAACAATAATGAATTACATTCTGTTTGTCTGTTTCTCTTCCATGCATTTCTAATCTAGGAGGATTACAGGAAATCTAAATTTCAACACCACAAAAATCCAGTCTGTTTAGTCAGATTGATCCTTTGCTGTCTGTGACAGTATCTTATGCCTTCATGTAACATGTATCATGTATTATATGCATTTTAAGTTTTACTTTGGCTTAAAAATGAAGCATATAACATACAGGAGTTATTTTTGTGTTCATCCTTATAACAAAAAACAGCAAACACATGGAATGCTAATGAAGGACTTGGCCGAGGTTTGCACCATTAGCACTTAGGGGAAAAAATGATGCACATCTGAATCCTCTAAAAGAGGCCATAAGCATGTTTTGCTACTTCATGGGACCCATGAGAGGGGAGTGAAGAGGTGATGAACATTCACAAATTCAGCCCCTGTCCTTACTCTCTCTCTGCACTGCTTGATCTTGTTAATTTGGGTTAACTTGTGTGACAGTGGTTACCTTGATTAACTATATTAGCTGTTACCATCTCATTATTCAGCCTTGGAAACTGTCAAAACACAGATCCCAGTACACACTGGTGTTTCCTCCTGATGCCTCACCTGCAGGTAGAATAATAAATCATTAAAGTCTAAATTGTCTTGAGAACGGTCAAAACACAAAATGTGCGTGCCTGTTAAATACAGGGGATATTATTTAGATTACACAGGCGTCATATAAAGTGTGTTAATATTTTTTAGACAGTGAGAACATGAAGCCATCAAACACTTAACTAGGCAATGATTCTGTTACACTGTCACCACCAAAACAAGAGGCGTTATTTCCTGCTGTAAAATAAAGCAGTGAAAATAAATATCTAAATACAAATGCAGCCATTTTCCTTGCCAGTGGTCTCTATTCAATCATCAAATATCTTTCATTTGCACATTTATTTATAGCAAAGAGCGAGGATACATACCCAACTTTTACCCTGTGTGATATTATATATTATATATTAAAACTTAATGAAGCAAATGAAGCTTTTTTTAATATCTGACAGATATCCCCCTGTGTACCAGTTGATATGTACCCACACTGCGATAAACAATAGAAGCAAGCATGTTTTAGCAGTGGGTCAAAAAAAAGAGTATATTTCTATGAATGTATAATGGATGATTTCCTCTTGTATTTTAAAATAGTTCCGGTATGCCCCTAAACACAGCCCTGCTCACTGTTCAATAATGACAGACTCATACAATGGAAAAATTGCTTGCAGATGATTGGGAGAACATGAGAAGCCTGTGCAATGTACAGCATGGCCCTTTATTACTGGGAAGGCTGTGATTAGCCACCTTCTACATTCCTCCACTGATTGGCTCGGGTGCGGCCTAATGAGCTCCAGTGTCTGTCCTCAGTGGAGGCACCCCCACATTGTCTGCGGTTTAAAGTGTGAGTCTCAGATGGTGATGGAGCTTAAGAGAGGACACAAATAGACAGACGCCGCCGTCTTTGCCAGGTTTCCAAGCGTATAGTCTTTGTTCTGAGATGAAGAAGGAAAAAAAATAGATGGTTCATTTCAAGTGTTTATGATGGTGCTTGTTCAGGCTATGATCAGACTGACTGGACAGATTGAAGAAATATTTCATATAGACTTCTAAGGCAATGCAGAGTTCAAGGGCTTTACATAAGACATAAGCAGACTTGACGTACAGTGCAGAGCAAGAGGGAGTTGACCAGTTAAAAAAAAAAGGGGACTGATGAAAAGAAATGTTTTAAGCCTTGATTTGAAATAACTTACAGTTGAAGCAGACCTCGTGTTTTCTGGTGAGAAAAAGAGAAAGAAAAAAAAAAGCAAATTTCCTCTCCATGCAGTTTTGTCTCTGGTGAGGCCTTGAACAGCTAATAACATAGCAGGAAGAAATGATCCGTGCTTCACATGAACCAACAACATAACTTTAAAATGGATTCTTTGACAAAACAGAGTGGTATGTTTAACATTTAGAGTTGTTTGAACTTATTTCATTCTGTAATAATACACCAACTAATATTGCTTTAGTGCTAGTTGCATCAGTAGGAAAGAGCTTCATGGATCAGGGGTGAGTCCAGTTCTAAATAATGAATAACTTAATATGTCTCTGTCATGTGTTAATTACTGTTATACCATTCAATCACCCTTTGTGTGTATATAATTCATATCTGTCACTATAATTATCACAAAGTGCTTGACGCAAGCCTCCATAACTGTAATGGGATTAACGCGTACTGACATCACCATCTTTAGAACTGAGCTCCCATCTCCGTTCAGTGTTACAGTATGTGCTGCGTTGGAGGACGACCCTCGCACAGCGTCACCATCCTTGTTTTGGGTGATGACAGTATGATTGTCTTAACTGCGAAAGCAACTTCGGCTTCCACGGAGTTAAAGGAGGATCAAGTCATCAGCTGGAGAAAAAGAAGGAAGAGACGGTCCCTTTTGGACCCTATCGGATTTCCTTCCTCCGCAGTGATGTAGGGTCCCCAGTAAAAAAAAGGGCAGCGACTTACTTTGTTTAGCCTGCCCCCATCTAATCCCTGTGTGGCCAGTGAAGGGCTTTTGAGAGAGCGAGGGAGGGTAAGAGAGCATGCAGGCCACAGAGGCTGTATCAGCCCCCTTAAGGAGCCATGGCCCCCGCTCTTAGAAATCCCAAGAAACTTCACACCTCTCTATATGGACTATAAATAGGCTCCATCTGTCCCCCCAGGCTCAGTTACAGCCTCATTCCTTTTGGCATGGTTGGAGGGCAGGGAAGGAAGCACTCGCGGTTT
>OMNW01014608.1:0-24229 GCA_900303245.1 Selene dorsalis
TTTATATCAACAATATATAATGGTTTATGAGGTCTGATGTGTGGGACCCGACCCCACCACCCCCCCCATCCTTGTTTAGTGGAGAGTGAGATAGCGGCTCGGTTTGCTGTTCTGAACCCTGAATTGAAAACAGAAAATTTAATGTATTGTTCTCGACTGCTCGGTGGCTGGCTGCGCCTGTTTTCAATCAGCAGCTCGAATCTTTTCTTCTTCTTTTTTTCCCACTAGTAAACCAAACATGAGAGGAGAGGGAGACGAGAGTGAGAGTTAGGTGTTGATGAGAGAGCAGAGACGATGAGGTGATAAGAGAGAAAAGCAGCGCATGGGAAGCGAAAGTGTGATTTATGGTGTTGTTCTGGACACAGACAGCTCCAGACGTTTATGGCAGTATGTGTTCTAGCCTGTTCTCCAATACATACTCGGCTTGTTTAGGTACCGTGGTACTAAAGCAATTTAAACTGCGTTTGGAAAAGAAAAAAAAAACAGTGTTTTTTTTTGTATGAATGACTGAAGCATACAGTTGTCAGTGGTGACGGGGAAGAGCGAGCAAGAGAGCGAGAGCATAGTTCCCACTATGTACATTCAGTAGCGGAGGCCCGTGTATATGTTGGTATACATGTTCAGCATGAACCCAGACCGAACCAGCACATCCGGTCACATGCAAACACAGTCCCATTTACAGTCAGTCTTGGGAGGATCAGAGAACTGTTAACTATGTTTATTATGTACATAAATAATAATGACGAATAAAATTATTCTCAGTGGTAGGTATATTGGTAGCGGTAACGATACCAAAACGTTGGTATCAGTACAACAACACTAATACATACACACATAGGCTTACATATACATACATGGTCCACCTGCTGGTAGGAGTTCAGTGTGTTTCCCAACAACAAACCATCGTTATCTGATGTCCTCACATCCGGTATGAGAGGGGCAAAGCCGCCAGCGTTAAAAATAAATCTGACGAATGATAACAAACGTGTTTAAAACAAAGATGAAATGTTATACGAACATAAATCTAAAGCAGCAGCAACATAAACCTCACCGCAGCACTCACCACCAATCACCATCACAGTTTTATCAAATGCTCCCCAGTGTAACTTGAATTAAAGATTGGAACATTTTGGTTTTAAAGCACAACCACAGAACACAACACAAGTATGTAGCGCACAAACAATCAGCTCTGGCTGCAGTGAGAAGAAAAGAAGAAAAAAAAAATTGACCATAACCTCAAACCAACTCTGCATTCATGTCAAATCCACGCTGAGTGATGACAGATCTATCAACACAGCTGGGCACTGCTCATAACTGGTTCTTTTCAATAGCTGTTTTTCTATTTACAGAAATGTATGTGGTAGAATTATTCAATTACAGAAAACGGATATTTTCCGTTTAAAGCAAACAGGAAAATATGCAAACATATATGCATTAGTATGTCAGTACCAATGATGTACTGTTCAATGGCGAGAGCTGCACCAAAAACAACCAATAAACACAGCTCTGTTAACAAGACCACTGAATGCACCTGATGGTCACAAACAACATGGAGGGAAAGCACAGACAGGAGTGTCTGAATGTAACCTGTAACTTACTTAGTGTGCAAACAAACAAATTAAATTATCTTTAAGGTATGGGAAACAAATATTTGAGTTACATATATATATAGGACAGAGACAGCATTTAGGCCTCAGCATTTCATCAACCTGTACAAAAAGTTTGTTTTGGGTTTTTTTTTGGAATATTGGAAAAGTAAAGAGTGTTAAAATAAATGCTCAAGCTTCCTACAATAACATCATGTTTCCCTTCTTGTCTTTTACTTAAAACTAAAAAAAAAAACGATTTGTAGCTACACACGGCCTCAGTTTTTCCAGGCCTGGCCATGCTTACACATTTCTTTATGTGTCTTCTTTGTATGCAAAATATAGAATTTCCTGTTTTCATCACAAATCATGACAAAGATATCACAGGAGTTGACCATTAAAGGCATTCACATATCTCAAGGTTTGTGTTTATAACAGAATAAACACTAATTCTCTTGCTCCCTAAAACTAACTGGGTCATAAATCACTGCAAACCACCGTAAATAAAGGGAAAGTGACTAATTACTCACAATCAGCAAGTGAATGAAAAACCAACAACAGAAGCAACATTAAGAGGTGATTTGCAATGGAGGGCAGCAACAACAACACAAAAGCCTCGGTCTCCAAGCTACTACATGATATAACATCCACCGCACCAGGCCGAGCCTTTAAATACACACACACACACACACACAAAGCGGCCATTTAAGCAGACAGAGAGACAAAAGCTGTGTCCAACTCACGTTATCTGGTGTCTTCATGAAGCCGAAGTGTCCATGTCCTGGTAGTGTCCCACTTGCACCTGTTGCTGTGATGGTCGTGTTGAGCTCCTCCTTTCTTCTCCTCCATTTACAGCGAGACAAAATGGCTTCCGAGCTCAGCTAACTGATTAGCATTAGCACGCCCGTTGAAACGTCGCGTAACTGGTCGAAACGATGTTATGACTTGTTTTTTATGTAGGCCAGAAGAGTCTTCACTTCACTTCACCTCACTTCACTTCATTTTTGTCGCTTTTTACGACCCTGATTCAGACTGTTTTTCGATCAACTCACAGCAGGTTCACCTGAGAGTGCCTTGAGAGTGCCTCTCTCAAGGCACTCTAGTTCACCTGTCCTCTTCATCACTACGCACTTCCGTGTGTGTGTCGCTGCAATTCCCCCTCTGACCACACGGACCGACCATTTACCACCTGTTACAATTGAGGGGGGCGCTGTTTCACTCGTTTAGAGAAAACAAAGAAAGCTGGTCGGTCTGGAGGCTATTGCATTAAATCTCACACACGGTCGAAGTTAGTCTCATTTTCAGCCTGATATTATCTTGATGCGGATTCCTTAATGTGGCACAGCTGCACACTAACAAAAACACATGGCATTTCAATGAAAAATTATATGAAACATACTTTCCTGGGGAAAACGCCTCTAATCCTACAAGTGACATCAACTTTTGACAAATGTAAAAAATATTTCCAACTGAGCCACTGCTCCCTCACTCCTTTGTGTGTGTTTCTTTCATCTCAGAGGACAAAGAGAATTCCCCTGCGACATTGAGAGAGTATCATTTGCCATTCTTTGTTCTATAATTCACAGGGGTTTGATTAGAAGAAGAAGATTTATACTATACCAAAAAAAAGCGCTGATCACTTCATAGAAATTTTGTAAGAAGAGCAGAAACGGGGGAGACAGAAAGACCCGTGAGATACAGAGGGTGGCAGGTCAACAGAGAGAGGAAGTAAATGATTGGGGGGGGGGGTTTCAGTTCCAAAGTGCTGTTGATCACGGAGCAGCTGAACCACAATTATAGCTCTGTCCCAGGATGACTGAGACTGAGGCACACAGTGTGTCTGTTTGGATCCATGGGCCCATTTCCCCCCCCTTCAGAAAACATTCACAGTTTTTGACAGTAGAAACCAGAAAAGTGAGATTTGACTCTCAACTCTTGAGCAGTGATACCCCGACTTTTTCAACCCAGAGATATTGATGTCAGAAATGGCCGGAACCCGCTGATTGTGGTGGATATCTGTGTCGCACGAACGGCCAAAACCTGTTCAGCAAACCATAATCCAAGTTACGGGAAGCGTGGGCCTTGCAGTCTAACTTTACTTCTTCTGGCTGTCCTGAATCAGATACTTCATATTTAACCTGAAGTCTACACCGAGGGGTTTGACTGGGTGAAGTGTTTGGGGTGGGGGAGGTGTGATTTGTTTTGATCATGTTCTCATGTAAAACTTACAAACTGCTGAGGAAAGAGGAATTAGAAAAACACAGGCTCCAACATCCATTCTCACCTTTTCTCACAGCCTTTCCAGGTTTTCATGGAGGTCCATCTCTCCTAACAAATCACCCCTAAGTAGGAGTAGGTTATAAATCCCACCAACATTCTGGAAGTCAGACACTCCCAGAGAAGTGCAGCAGTGCTTTAAATCCAGGATGTATTAAATGCCAGTTATCCGCAATTGTGAGCCTTGTGCAGTTATTTCCAAGGGATCTTCGTAAGTGACCTCACCTCAAATAAACATTTGACAGACTAATTAGATCTGACATTGTATTTTGGAACAAACGTGCTGTTGTGTACCGAAGAAAACAGCTGCTTGTGCTCCATCCAGGAACTATGGAAATAAACCAAGGGTCTAATCAAATTAAGATGGCAAATAAAAAAAATGTTAAAATGCAGCCAAAGGAGCATGGGTGTGAGTTTTCCTTATTCATTTAATGATTTTCGTTCCACGACCATGTTATGCCATGAATGTGCCATGTTGTTGCCCATCCACCTACATGTTTGTCAAAGCTTTGGGCTATTTAATTACAGTGTCTGAATTTTGAGTTTCCATTGGAGAAAAATGAACGTGTCCAAAAGGATGTCACTGTGTTATATCCTCATCGTGAATTACACAGCCATGAATGTATCTACAGTTACAGGCGCGTAGGGACCGGATTGGAGTGGGACCACGATCTCTGTCAGTTTCTGATGAGGGGGAACGCAACTGAATCACCTGGCATCCGTCTTTCACTGCTGTGTCGTCATGAGATCTGATGAAATGGGATAGTAATACACCAGTAGCCAATATGACCGGTTTGTTCTGGGGCCCAGGTTGAGGTGACAATATGAATCTTATTGTCAGTCACATTAATTGCTCTCTTTGTTTGTATTGGTTTCACTGGGAGGTATTTGTGGGAATTTCAGAATTTTGTTGTTGCCAAACCGCAGAAATCTAGTGTAACAGCCATAACAACTCGACTGTCAGGTCTGTCATAATTGAACGAAATGGATATAATCACGAACGATGGGCTGGTCTGGCATACAGCGAGCGTCTACCTTTTTCTCCAATGCCTAGTCATAAAACTTCCAAAATTAGGAAAGTAAAACAGTGCACCGATTGACTGTAACAGTTTTATTAATTCTGATGTCAGCAGGGCACAAAATCCTTCAAGTGAAACATGACAAGGTTCACATGGTTTCTCATTTCTGTTGAAAATCTGGGAGGTTGGTCGAGCGTTCTCAGCCGGTGCCTCAAGGAATGCAAGTATTAATACAACTAGGTTGTAAGGTCCCCAAAGTGTAACACAAATCTGACTCAGGGACCCCCACGCTGAGGTGTTGTAGTTGAGTCTCACCTCTCCTTGAAGGGCTTTGTTTCATTGAAAATCCCCCAGCAGCAGTCTCTCTGACCTCAAACACAACTGCTCAAATCAACTCCTCTGCTTCCAAACCACAGATTTTATCCAGATACTGTGGCATTCAAATCTATTTCAGGAGTCAAAAGAGTGGAACCAGTGAAACCAGAGGAATCTTGTTTGTCAGGGTGTATACGCTCTCGGTGTAACAGATGGACTATGTGTGTCAAATAGTCAAAAAACCAACTCATCTCCATACACTGCGTGATAAATGATCTGGGAGCCATTTTTGGTTTCTTTCTTCTGACCCCTGGCAGATGTAGTGACCACGTCCTCTCAGATCACACTCCGTTTAGTGGATGAACCACTATACCACACGCTAAAGGATAAACAGCCAATCACAACAGTGGGATTTAAGTGAAGATGGTGTTGAGGTAAGGAGAGAGGTGGGAAACCACAGCTGGGGTCAAACAGAGGATTGGTTCAGTGTGTTACAACAAGGCTGTACAATAAATATTTTTAAGGTAAATGTGATTCTTTATGAGTCCTTCATTAAGCCTAAACGTTTCTGAAGGTGTATTTGGGCTCAATGTAAATCCCAATTGGGGAATTACACCTCAGGAAATGCTCTCAGCAATCTTCTACATTGTTTCTGAAATTGATGTGCAGCGTACAGATTCATACTGACACGACACCAGTGTGTGTTTTTGCAATCACAAAATGTTTTACTATAATAATCCAAAGCAATTAAACTGCAGAGGCAGGAGCTGCCAGAGCACCACAGGAGATTAATTACCATTTCCTTGGTAGGGAGCATGCATGTCCAATATAAAAAAACAAAAATACTGGATTGTAGTAAAAATGCTAATTCACAATCATGGTCCAAGTAAGTACAAGTCATAAAACACAATATTTATGGTGTAAGAAAAAGTCATTATACAAAGTCCTAAAGCCGAAAATGCTAAAATGGCAGTCCAACATAAACTAAATACTGTTGTGGGGGCTTTGTTGGTCTATACTGAGGGGCACCTCAGATACAGCACAGTAAACATCACAGCTGAAGTGTGACCAACAGCATGTGTGTCCCAGTGCTTTTACTCGCATGTATTCTGTGTGACCTCCCGGCAGCGCTACACTCAGCTGCGCCGAAAGAAAAATAACTAGTGCAAACAAATCGTCAACCAGAAAGATAAGCCAAAGAACAGGAATGCAAGCAAAATAAACCATGAAGCAAAAGCAAGACGTGTAGTGATGAAACAGGAGCAGACAAACCTACGAAAGAAAGAAGCAGAATTAGCCAGGATCACTACACCTCACAAAAAAAAAACACATACTGATATTAGGATTCATGCACTCACCTTCTCTAGTATGGAGCATTAACACATAGACGCAGGGTTCAGGCCAAAGCCAAGTAAAGTCTGACTGACTCGTGCATGTTCAATGAGCCTGAATCACCAAACACCAGCAGCTGCAACAAGGACAGGAGACAAAGAGGGTGAACAAAGGCCAACAGGTGCCTTATATAACCTGACCTTGGTGAAGGCACCGGATGGAGGAGGAGGAGGAGGAGTCAGACCCAAAGCTGCGTTCACAAGCACTACACATACACGTACTATTGTCACCTACTGTAGGGGAGCAGTCCTGAGTGGGCACAGATTTCTGCTGCGTGGCCAGCTCTGTTTTGCAAGAAACAATTTGACTGCACTTCAGGGAAAAAAACTATTGTTTGGAAGAAAGAAAAAAGTTCGATCTGTTGTCATAATGATATAAACACAGCCTTGCCCAGACGCTCTCCATGGGTGTATTACTATCATTTTTATGTAAATTCCATTCATCAACTATAAACAACACATTACAATAATTTTAGTCAATTTTCATGCTTTGGGCAGGAGCTAGCGACACTGGATTATATCACTAGTCGAGAGTAACGTATTTAGGGCAACACACACTGGTGCCATATGATGTAAGTTGTTGCATCTATAGTACAATAGCACAACTGTTGTATCTCCCAGTGCCAGTGTGGAGCAGCAGTTGTGTCACGTTCACACCAAGGCCTCAATGTTGTTTTGTTCCCAGTTGTTCTGTTCAGTTTTCCCTCAGGTCCATGGTGGGAGGAGTGTCCTTTAGTGGTACTTGGTGCACCTAGTGACAATAACTGTGGGAGGTGTAGTTTATGGTCACTCACTGACGTCTGCAAAACAGAAACTTTCAAATGCTTTTAAAACTTTCCCGTCAGTGGACCTTGGGTTTGACATATGCCATTGTCTGTATATAATAAAGGATGTTGGGCTCTGGCCTTTATGCAGGAGATCGCTGGTTCAAGTCCTGACTGCGCTGATCATTTGTCTGTTTATTCTATCTCTCTCTCTCCGTCTCCTCACCTCCACTGTCTTATAAAAGGCAAAATATCACATTACCTGGAAAACAAGATGGCGATGGCCAGATCCCAAACACCGGGCTGTAAACCAAAGGGTGACATTACGTTACGGAGGGTTCCCACTTGGTCCATCCATTCCCATCTTCCCCATCTCACTCCATCATTGGATTTCTTTAATGCATCACAGTGTTTCTTCTGTTTCTCTTTTACTTTAGTTTTGCCCATACATCACCACCTACAACGCATTCACCCACCAGCCTTACCAACTTACTGACTACTACTGTGTATATAGGAAAAAATGGTACAGTAAACAGTGGCATGTAGCAATAGCAAGACCTACAAATAGCTCCTTATGCTCAAGTCCAGGTTCTATATTAATACTGTGAAAGTATCAAAGCCTCAGTCCACAGAGAAATGCACACAGCCTGTATTCAGAAACTGAGCTTTAAAACCAGCCGTCAGGACTTCCTGTCACTTTGTGATGTCACAACAAAGCTCCGCCCACCTGAACCCTTCATAGTGTTTAAATCAACCTCTGTGCACATATCATGACCTTTAATTCCCTTTAATGTTGAGATGCTGAAGTGAGCTTCACTGACAAACCATACGACAATGACAATATCACCGGGTGCAGAAAAGTGTTTACATAATAAAAATAATAATAACAATAATAATAATAATAATAATAGTACAAATACAAAACAACAATGAAAGCCAAGATCAATTACAATCCTCATCGGAAATCTGCATTTGGTACAATATCCATCAACCAGACAGAGTTCAGAGTTACTAGAGAAATATTTAAATTAATTGGAACTGTACATACGACATAGAGAAAACAAGAGACAGGTGCACAGATATGTGTTGGGTTAGAAGACAATCTATCAAACAATGTCGTTTCCTTGACTATCAAGTCGAGATGAAATAAACCCTTTTATAAATTACACTCTTGTCATGATTTGTGATGTTAGGTCATGTTGTGTAACTGTGTGGCTCATGTGAGTGCGGCCATGTCACTGTGAGATTGCACAGGTTTATTTCTGAGGCCTGTCCTCAGCTTTTTAAACAGAAACAGACAAAGGAGTTTAATTTGAAGCTGACATCTGTTCATAGATCTAAGTGAGGAGTGATGGTGATGGTTAGTTTCTGTTGAGCTGCCAGACGGCTGAGAGACTCAGGCACTAATAACAAGAGATCAGTTAGAAAACTGTTCTATAGATCCTAAATATTCACTTTGAACCCATTCCAGGATGTTTCGCTCCCCTCAGCTTCCTGCTGCGTAGGTTTGTCACAGTGCTTGTTTCTCCAGGATCGAGATGTTTGAGACTGGACACAGTGACAATGGTCCTTCTGGTTTAGGAGACTTCATCCCCTCTTGTCCTTCACTCAGTACTGTATGTATAACAGTCTTTGGCTACGTTTTCAGGTCACGAATAAAAAAAAAAGAAAGAAAGGTGGAACTTTCTATTCCACATTCAGGCTGAACCCAGGACAGTGACTCAAAGAAGCACTGAGCTATGCCACTGGGGCTGCCAAAGGGGCCTCATCTTTTCTTTTACTATCTCTGGGGGTTTGTTTCAGAGGGCTGAATAATGCATTCTTCCACCACTCTGGGCAAAAGAAAAGAGAAACGTGGGCCAGGGTGCCTGACGGTCGGTACAGTGCGTGCTTCACCACGCAGTCATGCTTTGGTGTTGAACACTGTTGGCTCCGTATGGACAGTGGAAGTATGTTGAGCCAACAGTTGACGAGTCAAAGTCCAAAGATCCAGAGTCTAAACCTCACGCCTGAATGCCTAAAAACTGTCAGACAGGTCTGTGTGTTCGTGCGCCAAGTTTCACCTCTCAATACAGATGACTGTCAGCTTTACAGAGTAGAAAGTACGTGAAACAGAGGCAGGGATGAGCTACAGGTGCAGAGAAACTGTACATCCTGAAAATAAATAAGAGTATACCACACAGTAAACATGTCGGATTTGCTCTAAAGCTTTGTGGACGATCTCAAAGAAACAAAAACACACAGAATTCACAACGAGCAAAACATGTTTGACTGTTTTGAGCAACAGTGGGTAAACAAAAATGTGGAAAGAACAATAGGGAAAGATTATTTTTACATGTGTTTGACAAAACAAGTCTTCTAGACAGACATATTTTCAACAAAACACACATAAACCATATTGAACTGCAGGGATGCTGTGTTTCCTTTTTGTTTTTTAATTGTGCACATGAGTTTCGTAGAGGGTTCATTCAATGGTTTTATGGCTTTGGCCAATCACCAGTGTATAATAACCCAGATTGACACCAGTTCTTAAACGGTTCTCTTCTATGGCTGCAGCCTGATAAAACGAACAAAATGTTGTGTACGAGCTGCAAAACTTCCATCAATAATCGTGCAGACAGGTGTTAAAGTGCCACAAGATCCCAACAGTCCACGAGCAAAGATCTACTTGTATTCATCATTTACCAAAAAACTGAACGCAAAGTGAGAAGAAAACAGAAATATCCACAGTATCTTGTATTTCTGACGCCACATCAGCTAAAAAACAGTCGCTTAGTAAAAACTGTTCCCAGCTTTTGTGTGATTTCATTTCAAAAGAAATGTGTAGATTGCTTTGCTGTTCTTCTCTTACATGAATAGACTTATTTATCAGGGTCAGGGTTTGGTGCCGATTGGGTGAAATAATGACAGGGTTCAGCTGGTATACTGCTCCTCAATTAATGTCAATCATATCCTAAATGAGCATAACCTCTATAGACCCTTAGTCAGTGTATGTAGCAAGTCACAAACAATAGAGTTTATAAGACAATAGCCTTAGTTTCTACTTTTAGTATAGTCGATACCAAATTAAAAAACTTTGTCCAAGAAACTTGAAAGAGATCATTAGCGTGTAACTATCCCGTAAAATATGACTGTTCTCATTACTGCTGGAAAAGAATCCCATTTATCAAACTGAAGCTGAAGTGAAAGTTTTTAACGAGGCTGAGTAAAACTGGTTAGGGAGTTTTTACAAACCATAACTTTTAAATTCACATCAAGGCTTGAGAAGAGCCCTCGAGTGACCACAGCCCCACATTAAGCCAGTTTTTGGTGATATAACAACCAAACATCTCATGGTATCCACAATACAAATGCAACTGAACAGACTGTCCTGCTTCAGTTAGTAGGAGATAACTGCCAAACTGCAGCCTTAATAGGCATAGACAGTGTCTGTTTCCAAACTTCTTCACTGTTGACTAAATGTTGTCCGCCAGCCAAACAGTCACAGCTAATGACTGGAGGAAATTACTGTTTAAACATCAATTCAAGTTTTGCAGTTGGAGAGCATATGTGAGGGGATGGCTACACGCAGAACTCCATAGAGGATTCATTGTTTTATGAGGAGGCACGCCATTATCTGCAGCTGCAAACGTATGGAAGAGGATTCCTTTACCAGCAGCGAAGTGACTCTGTGTTTTAAGGCTTGTTGACAGGAGCATCAGTGTCGTACGCTGTGTGTGTGTCCTGCGTTACATATGTGATGCCGTATATAACCTTGAATCTTTTGTAGTGTTTGACAGAGAAAATTGGATGATCTTTGATAAATGATGAATTGAATCGTCCTTTGACCTTTGACCATCAAATTCTAATCAGTTTTCTTTGAGTCCAAGTGAATGTTTGTGCAAATTTGAAGGGATTCCCTCAGGGCGGCCTTGAGCTATAACATTCAAGAAGCCAAGAACATGTTTAGTCATATCACAGTGATCTTGACCTTTGACATCTGACCACCAAAATCTAATCAGTTCATTCCTAATTCCAAGTGAATGTTTATGCCGGATTTGAAGGGATTCCCTTGAGGTGTTGTTAAACTATTGAGAAGTCTATCATGAGAACTTGATGGACGGACAAGCCCAACACATAATGCCTCTGGCCGGGGCTGTCACCAGTGCGGGGGCATAATGACGCTTGACAAACTCAACAGCAATCTGTCCTTCCAGAAAAAACACCCTGATTGCTGTGGATAATCCGCAGACTTTACTGTCAGCAGACTCCACCGAGGACTATTCTCCAGCCAAAAAACTTAGCTTGTGAAATGTCTACGGAGAGGCCTGTGGAGCGTCCAGAACCAAATGTTGATTTGGACTTTTTCAGTTGTCATTTTGTGATCATTCAAGCACCACAAGTGTAATTCTGTTCACCTCCGTTGTGTCTGGGTGGTAGCTGAACCCAGATGGATGAAACCAAAACTATTTGTATAACTGGACACCCCATGGGAAAACATGAGCAGGCCCATTAGGTGGTGAAAATATCATCCTGGCATCTGCACCCTGAGTGTTGTCCTCACGCTGGGAATTCGTCTTGTTATGACAAAAACAAAGCCATTATGATTTTTAAAAAGTGTTATTTTAACAAATTTCCTCTCCACAAATGATGCCTTCTATGATTGCTAAACTTTGGCTGACGTGCATGAGGAGCTGAGCTTCACTGGCCACCAGCATCATCTTTATCACTTATCCGCAAACCACGAGACATCGACTCACCACTGAATCACGGCGTGATTGTCTGATTTGCCATAAAGTGCAAACTGAGAGAGATAAATATTATAATCATTAAAAAATGCTTAAAATCCGACAACACTGAAGGAAAGGACATCTCAAGGCTTTAGGCCTTTGTCCAAGTTGAAATGTTTCCAATGCAGATTTGAAATGTGCCTCAACATGCTTTGGCATTTGACTGTTGGAGATACCAGCTGTGGAGAACACCATGTACATGGGTTTAAATGATCTCTCTCCAGTTTTGTTTGGGAGTGGCACCAAAAAGCAGCTCAGCTGACAAACTGATTGATTATATTCTGTGATTTCTGCCCTTTCTCTCTCCATGACTCTTGAAACAGATAGCAGACGGGGAGCTGGAGAATGTATGGGTTTGTATGCACAGTCATGGTGACCCTTGCGGGACCCCGTGAAAGCACGAACAAAAGCAACCACCCGCACACATTATAACACTAAGGAATAAGGCACATGGAATAGATAGATCATCAATATTTACATAGAATATGGCTCCACACACATGCACAAACGGACAGTTTTAACAAACATCACAGTATTAAAAAAACACAAAAACATAACAGCCTACTTTTTTTCTACCAGATCTTTTTTTTTTTCTCCTCTCTCCCTTCCCACCTTGTGTTTATCCTTTCATACCCACTGCTCCTTTTCATTTCCTCTTAGTTACACAGTCTGGCAGCCAGGTCAGCCAATTCTTTAATTTGATATGATACAGTAGAATCGCAGTGAGGGTCTCTGTCTGCCCTGTGGCCCTTAAACACCCGTTAATATCAAGGAGACCCGGGGATTTTAAAGCCTGATGTGCGACTCTGTCTGTGATCATCTTGACCTGATCTCTGGGTTTTTAGCAGTTTGTTGCAGCGGCGTTCTCAGGCTGGCTTCTCAAATTTGACTGAACAGTGCTTTCATGCAAAGCTGTGATAAGATGGAGGCTCCGATGGTGATGGACTGATGTAGATCCTCTATAATACACTGTCCATGCTGCACTGGTACGGAGGAAAGCTTTGCTCCCGTGCTGCTAGCACTGTGTGTGTGTGTGTCACCTGACCAAAACAGCGCCTCAAATTCTGGTAACGAGAAGCCTCTTAAAAACTTTTGCTCATCAGTCCAAATATCATAATTTATAACGTAGAAAATACAAATCAAAATCAAAAATAAAAACAGGGGGTAAGGGAAGACGGGCAGGAAGCATGCAGAGGCTGAAGAGAAACAAACGTTCTGTAACACGTTCCACGGCTGTGACGCGGTTCTACAGCGTCTGTCACAGTCTTTCTGATCAGAGGGTTCTCCTTTGGCCTTGGGGCGACAAAAAGGAGTTTGAGGATCCTTGGAGACTCTCGACGGCGGAGAGCTGCGACACGTCGGGAGCAGTTTCCGTGACGCCCGGGATTCTAGAATGTTGGACGGGCTTCAGCGGGATTCTGGAACACGTGTGTGTGAGTGTGTTTGTTTGTGCCTGCAGCTGCTGGAGGGTTCTAGAATGTGAGGAGGTGTTCCGGAACACGTGGGGAGGAGGAAGTGGAGCCTTAAATATGAAAGTAGGAAGTTTCATAATGACAAGTCTGATGTGTCAGTCTGTCACTGGAGCTGTCACAGGCTTGTTTTTTTTTTTTTAATTTCTTTTTGGTTTTTTTTTAGTAGTTCCAAGACGCTACAGGAAGAAATGTTCTAGAGGGTCCACCTCGCAACGCCGAGGACAGATCTAGAACCTGGTGCTGTGGGCGAAGCTGTCGGACATGATGATGTTCTTGTAGAAGTTGTCGGAGCGTGTGGAGCAGTAATCTTTGACCTTATCGATCATCTGGCTGACGGGGAGGATGGACGAGGAGGAGGAGGAGGAGGAAGAGGAGGATGAGGAGGAGTTGGGCTCCATCTCTGAGGAGGACGAGGACGAGGAGACGCACTTCGGGCTGGTCTGGTTGGAGTAAGGTTTATCTGCATCCAGGTGGGAGAGAAACACGGACACAGGTGGATTATGATATGAAAATGCAACCATTGTTACAAGTAAGTGTGAGAATCAACCATCTGATGCGTTAGGGCTGACCTGGACAGCACTCTGGTGTTATTATTATTATTATTAATCCATGGACAGTATTACAGCTGTAATCAAACATATTCTTCACACTGTATTTACATTATTATTCAACAGAAAAAAATATGGTTTGAATTACACAGGCCCAAACGCACAGTTTAAATGAACTTGACAAGAGAATAAAAGCAAGGCCAGGGATGTGGGTGAGGGCAAAAAGTGAGGGAGAAATCAAAATATATATTGTTTTACATTCACTAAATGTGGATATGAGAGAGAGAAGTGCAATAAAATTTGGCACCATCCATTTTAAACCCAAATAATCCTGAGCATATGTTCATAATGGCCCAGAACCAAAAGTAACCACTTTCAAAAAATGGGGTTTATGACATGTAGGAAGGGTCAATCAGATTTTAGGTTTATCTTAATAACAGAGGAAGGTCATATAAAATAAGTCCAATAAGATTTGATTTTATGTTTTTATGAATCGCTGTAAGTCCTGACTGACTGACGAATGATCCCTGATCTGATGTCAGACATCTTCTATCTGTTACAATGTGACCCATGTTCTGGTCTTCAAACTGGCTCACATGTTGCCATGACACCTATCTGTGGAAGAAGAAGTTAAATCTCAAGGGTTTTGAAATTCACTGAGAACTGATGGATGTTTTGCCTCTTGGCTCTAAGGTGTTTTAGGTATTGGTACAAAGTGTACCAGGACACTCTAGGTCAAATGGACATGATGACCTCATTCTACACACTTACTAGTTTTTAGAACAAACATGTCCCCTGACGATGTACAATGGTTCCCTCATGTTGTTTTCCGTTGGAAGCTGCCATGCATGCTCCAAAGAAAAGTGGCCTTAATGGGTGCAAAGCAGATGAGCTGACCATCTGTACCCAGCCTTTGATTCTCTGTTTCCTTATTTATATCTAGTCACAGTGCCAGGCAATCTGGTTGTTATCTGGTGCTTTTGTGCGTTTTTCTTTTTTCTGTCCCAAACAGGGTTGGTTGGTTGGTTTGGCGTTCTTCCTTCGCAGAGACTTGCCATTTCAGCTAAAGGTTAATACAACCAGGCTGAGTGAAGCCACACTAAGACTGTGGAGGCTTCACAGTCGCAGCCTCTTCCATAAAAGCATATTTGGATTTAATTTTCCACTTGATCCCAAGATCACTTTTCAAAAAGTGTGCATACCTGATGTAGAAGGACACCTACAAAGAGTGGTATGTTTGGATATCATCTGTGTTATTTGGACCTTGAAGGCTCTGCGCTATTGAGATGGGTTTAGAAATGTTTTGGTTCAACTTCAGAGAGCGGGATGGGAAGCATATGGAAGGACGAGTGGTACACAATCAACATGCAGCGTCTGAGGTACAAAGCTTCGGACTCAGCTCCATTGCTCTGCTGAGGCCGCCAATGAAAACAGTGAGAGGCTGAACAGCCCTGTTTTGAGATCGACTCTTAAACTGCTGCTAAAGCTATAATTGGCTGGAGTAATCTGTATCCCATTTAAGGTGGTGAAAGAGTGGTGAAGCCACATCATGGTAACTCGTGCAGTGTGTGAAGAGAAACAGGCTCTGTTGTCTTCCAACATGTTGATATATGTATGTAAAGTACAGAGCCTATTATATTTTATTTTGCTTAAATATTCAGGTGTTTACACGACCTCCTGAACCGAGGGCCGATGAGTAGGCGTCCTAAGTTCAGCAGTGTTTATGGCTACGTCTTCTGCTGTCAATGACTAACTTCACTTCACTTCCTGAGCTACAGCTACTGCAAACACGGCAGAACCTCCACCATGGCGATCCATCGCAAACACTGATGGGAGATCTTCAGTGTAATCTGACAGCGCACTGCACTGGTTCTGGTTCTGGTGGCTCATCAGCAGAAGAACAGGAACCCAATGCCCATTCATTTCAGATGTCATGAGTCTAAGAACGTCCACTTGAGGCTCTTTACAGATGCTGCAGCTACAATTTGAGGTTCAGGTCAATCAGGTTTTTACGGCCATAACTTTGTCTACTTGTTCTGGATGTCATCCTAAATTTATGGTCATGTCACTTTAATGAAGCTATTGATGCTAGTTGGACCAAGTGTGAGCAGCCTCTAGAGTTTTATACATTGGAACATTCTTGTGGAAACCGGGCCAGGACATGGAGCAACATATACAATTTGGGCCAAATCAAGCACATACTGTCTGTGCTCCGGCCCTTTGGTACCATCAAAACATGAAGTGTGACGGCTGTAAAGCAATAACATAACAAGCTTGCATCTGAATCATTCCACACGGCCTAAGTCTTCCTTGGCATGACACAGACATGACTGAATCACTGCTCTATCTGCTGCCTAATTAAACAAAACAGGGATGAAGTTGTCATGTTGTTCTTGCTCAGCACACGCACACACGTGATTCCCATCTCCTCTCCCAGCTGCTGTCCCTACACTACATGAAGCTACAGTCAGGAGATAGTTGCCTGCTGGCGTCAGCTACAGTCACGACCTCCTTAATTCACGCATCCTGACATTCACTGTGCATTATGTCAACACTGATTATTCCCCTGGCTCCACGCAGTAATGTTGAAACTGGTCCTGTCCACTAATTCTGACTTTTCAAATGCCCCATTAAATCCCACAGGAAGTTTGTTTTTGTTGCTGCATCCTGCATTTTTCCCCGAGTTTGCCTCAAATACACTCCAGAGTGCACTTCAGGACGACGATGGAAACTGAGGGGAGGAGGTTATGGCTGAACCAGGGTCACAGTAAAGACCTCTGGAAACCCCTGGTCATGAACTCCAGTCGTTATGGCTGAGGGCTCTTACCTCAAACATCTGGAAACTATACAATGAGAGATTAATGCCGGTACAGACACTGAGAGATGCTCAGACAAGGAGAGAGAGAGAGAGAGAGAGAGAGTCCTGCCTACAGCACATAAGATTACAGATCCTGATCTGGGATTATACTTATCTTTTTCCATTGGAAAATATGATGTGGTTACTATAAACTCTTTAAATTACACCTCAGAGTTTCCAAACGTGCCAATCTACATATATTGCTTTAATTTCAGCTTCAGCTCTGTGAATAATGTTGAACTTTCTGTTTCATGACAGTCTGCGTGTACATTTCTATGCTTGGGAATGATGGTACTCTGTGGGAAGAAGACAACCAAAGCCATAAATGGTACTGTTTCTATGACGATATGTGTTGAAGTACAGATATGTTGATGTATTCTGTCTTTAATTCAGACCTCCAGTTAAAGAAATCAAAATCAAAAGAAAACTGTTTCCTGAAACTTTCAGGTGCTGGAGTATTTCAGCGAACAACAACGCCATGACTAACCATGACTGAAGGTTTGGCTTCTTTTATTGGGCCATTTGAAGAAGGCAGCAACATGAGGGAGCGGTTGCACCTCATCAACCTGGGCTCAGACCTCAGACATTAATGCTAAACACACATGCACATGAACACGAGGGGTGGTGTGGAGGCAGGACGGGGATCTGGACTCTGTAGTGTAACCACGGAGAAAATCGTCAAACATCTTGGCCGTTGTTCAAATCTACACAGACTCACAGTTATGGGATGTGATGGTTTAGAGGCCCAACAGGACATCGACAATTTACCCCAGAAATGATAAAGTGGTAACTTGAAGTGAACGGTCGTGCTCACGATGCAGCTGGTTGTCTACATGGATATATAGTTAAGGCTGAACACAGAAGAAGAAGAAGGCCTCCGTTTCCTCTGGGGACTCAGTGAACCCGGACTGGACCGGTCCACTGATCATGATAAAGCGAACAAAGTAAGAAAATCTGGATGCAAAGAGATTATTCTTCTCCTGTTCAGTCATGATTTGTTTGTTAGTTTCAGCAAGTACAAGTCTGTGCATTATCAGTGTCTACAGCTGGTCTGGCAGCAGTGGTAACAAAGAGATATGTGAATTTATACGCTTTACATTTTACACAGCAGCCAGCCAAGAAAAAACAAATATATTTCTTCCCTGTTCGCCTGCTCAGGGGAGTGCATCAGAAGCTGCACCAGAAAGCAAAGGTTTCACCTTCAACAGGGCAAAAGGTTAAAAAAAAGAAAGAGAAAAAAGAAACTCCCTGATTACTGGGAGGACAATAGATTCATTATTGTCCAGAATGAGGAGTATGGACTGTGTAAGTCTTCAGTGGGATGGACATTTAAGCCACTCTAACAAGTCTTGGGCAGGAATGAGTTGAGGACTCTGCCAACAAAATGACAAAGACAGTTCTTGAAAGGGTCCTTGTGTCATGCTTGGAAACAAATCAGGTGATTTCCCAATATGAGCCTGGACCGGGACTCTGCTCATAACCGCTACGAGCTGATTGAGCGAACTGTGAGAGTCTCAGATACGGTGGAGGTTTCCTATAGGTCAAACCTGTCGGGAACCGCCGCTTCACAGCCACCTTTCTGCTGGCTCAGCTCGAGCATGATTCATGTATCACTCAGCAGAGCTACATGTTCAGTATTTGGCTGAACTATGTCCGTGGCCAGGGTGATAATAACTGAGGAACAAAGTGAGGAATGACAGGGAAGGAGCGGCCTACGCCTATTTTTTGGTGCTTTGGCTAAGAGCAGATAAGCTCTTGGTCTGTTTGCCGAGCAACAAGGAGATAAAGCAAAGAATTCCAACGTTTCTGAACACAACACCGCAGCCATCAAACCAAATCGTTTAAAAACTAAACTTCACTGGGCAACGCTGCTTCCACATGCACAGGATGAAATGTCAAGACTCTGATCCTTCATCCAACTTAGATTTCAGATACAGGTTGACATGAGGTGAGGATCTGAGCAAACATGCAGAAAAGCCAGAAACTTCCCCAAAGGAGATAAAAGGACACTTTTTTTTTTGTTTTTTTTTTACTGTTTAATAGGACAGTCCATCAGAGAAGACACACATCAGTGTTGGCTGAACGACTGCTGTGCGAGTAACACGAGCCAGGTCCAGAGGGAAAGAGCATTTTCACAAAATAAGGTGTTTGTGGTGTGTTTATTTTTTACAATCCAACAAATAATCTGCACAGTGGAGCGTGGGGCACGCTCCAGCGACCAGCAGCACGATCTGTTTATATGCAGACACACTGGTGCTGAAAAGACTGAAGCAGCAGGAGAAAAGCTCAGTGTTTATGTGATTCTGGAAAATCTGCATAGTGTTACATAGTTTTTCCTTCCTGGGGGGGTAGCAGGCCTTTACCACACACACTGAAACAGGATTTTAGACTCCTCTACTATGTGTACTGATAAAACTACAATGTCCTGTCTTTCTGATTTTAAAGCTACGGTGGCCCAGATGTCTCAACACAACACTCGTGCTCTTAACAAAAATACAAAAACTTTAGCAATCCTGTTATACTGTGAAAGTAACAAAGCCTCAGTCCACAGAGAAATGCACACAGCCTGTATTCAGAAACTGAGCCTTAAAACCATCCGTCAGGACTTCCTGTCACTTTGTGATGTCACAACAAAGCAGTCACCAAGCCCCGCCCACCACAACGGTGGACCCACCATCTGACAACTTGCAGGATTTGGTTTCTCTGAGTGTTTTATTCTGAAATCTGCTTTGTTTTTTTTTATTGGATCAGGCAGAAAACAGTGAGCCAATCCGAGGATAGACTCGGAGCCTCCCTTCTTCTGATTGGCTGACACCGTCCTGTTGTTACTAGAGCTCCAGAGAGGAGATGGAAAACTACACTGACGAACAATAAAATGTTCAAAAGTGACCAATTCCTGTGTATCTGTGACACGTGAAATGACATTTGTACAAACAGCCCCCGAGCATGTGTGTGGTCTGGGGTCTGAAGCGCCATGGCGACCGCATGTCAAGATTTACAGCAACGCTCAACATGAACGATGAGCAGCTTCCCCCTCAGAAGCCTCGGCGGTGAAAGCTATTTGTTGACTGTCTCTCTGACACACTTTCCCTCACGAAGCATCTTCACGAATAAATCATGTTCAGCTGTTCTGCCTCAGCTCCATCGCTCAGGCTCTTCTCGTTTCCCCAGAGGTGTTAAAAGACGTAAAGACCCTTCATTTAAAGCTGCAATAGATCAAAACTCTAACAGAATAAGAGAAGAAGTAAAAGCACTGTCAGTGGTGTAACGAATAAATGATGGTTG
Source organism: Selene dorsalis (assembly GCA_900303245.1). Classification (NCBI taxonomy): domain Eukaryota; kingdom Metazoa; phylum Chordata; class Actinopteri; order Carangiformes; family Carangidae; genus Selene; species Selene dorsalis. Next base: position 20,284 of record OMNW01014608.1, read on the forward strand.
TGATTCTTCAAACTATTTCTCACTTCTTGAAACTTCTCTTTCCAACTCACGGACTTCGTAAAGACTCAGTCACAGCCGTTAACAGCACCGAGGCCTTTACTAGAGCAAACGATCTTAATGTATCTCCTTGTTTTTATCACTGAACTGAGAGCAGAAGAAGCTCAATTCTCTTGTTTTGTTGTGACAGGGGAACTAACTGACTGTCAGTTTGTATTGATATGAAATAAGTACCATGTGGTCAAGTCGGCCACTTTTATTGTGGCGAGGCCTGACAATGAGGAACATGTATGTTGTACTCAGTCAGTTACTTGCTGTTCAGTCCCAGTGTTTTCAGAGAGAGAAGCTACAAAGTCAGAAGAAACAACGTGAGGCTTCCAGGTCCAAGATGTGTGTGTGTGTCACCCTGACCCGTGGTCTGTGGCGACTACTGTGTGTTTTCACCTTCTGCCTCTTTAGTTCAACAACAGCAACAACAGGACGTTTCATCACTTTGAGGGAAAATCACCGAGCTCCCAAATGAGATGCTGAAGACTCTCTCTCTCTCTCTCTCTCTCCTCACCTGGTGACCTGACCCCTCTGTGTACTTGTTAGTAAGAATCTGAAGGAAATCAAAGACATTTGTTTATAACTGCATCAGAACAGATCTGACATTACTCCTAATTTACCATAATGCTGTAAATATTTGTGTGTGTGTGTGTGTGAGTCGGGGAAGTCCAGGACTGAGCACTGCCAAGTCGGCGAGTGAGCAGCACTCACACACAGAAGATGAACCAAATCCTTTACAGCTGTGGACTCTGGATAATTATTCAGCACTAGCAGAAAAGAAAAACATATAACCTCTTTCACCTTTATAATTTGCCAATAAATAAAAAAAAAAAAATCTAGTTTTTGAAATGACCTATTTGGCCGTAAGAACAAAAAATAAATAAATCTGCTTTTAAATGCGTGTTGACAAATCACCGCTCGGGTGGATTAAGTGTTATTTCACTTCTCCCTCTCTCTCTTTCTTTCTCCTGTGCAGAAACCCTCAGAGAAAATTAGATCAAGATGGATTTTCCCCTAAAACTAAACACAGATAATAGGTCGGCATCATTGATGCAGCTGATGTGCAGCTGAAATCACAATTAGTCATTCCTTTCTGTCAAAACCGCGTCAGAGTGACTTTTAAGGAATCATTAATATTGTTTTAAAATATCTGAGGCGCTCGCTCATGCTCTAATCCTCTCAGTGAGTGAGTAGTGCATGGGTTTGATTGACAGCTGAACCAAGAGAGACAATTAGAACCATTTACTGCATTTAATCCAGAAAAATAACGCTCGCATGTGCTGCAGCTGTTTCATCCGTCCCACAGACTCACCTCTCACCAAGGTTAAGTGAAAATGTTTGCCATACAAGTTATTTGCAAAACCACAAGTCGTTAAGCTTGACGGTCACTTCTAAAATTATTAATAATAACCTTAAAACCTGAGAAATAAATAGCAAACTTTGGGACAAAGAAATGAAGCCAACACCAGAGGATGAAAAGCTGCAGTTCCTCTCCTGACCACTAGAGTGAGTCTCCAACAGTGAGTCTCCCATGTTAAATGAACTGGTCACAAACAGTTTCGTTCTCTCCAGATAATTTCCTCCTTCATATAAATCACTGGTTTACGTTTTTATTAACCACATAAAGTTCGATATAATTGGGGGCGTGGCCACTTTTGAGTGACAGCTGTTAAACAAGCATTGACAAAAGTCTCAGATTCACACAGGCCCCTTCCTCTTTGCACCATTTTTGGATAAGCCAGATATTAGGGGGCGGAGTCAGGTGCTGCCAAGATGGAGACTGTGGAGCAGCCCAATCTGAGCTTCAGACCTATGGGTGACCTCATCTTTCTTGTAGTTTATTTAATGTAGCTGCTTTAGTTTGTAAGATTTTTAGTATTTAGGTCCTCCACTGACTGTCTCTCGTTTGTTTTCCTCCCTAAATGCAGCTATAAAACTATCACTGTGGAATAAAGGAAATCATGAAACAATGTGTGAATCGAATGCTGGGAACCACCTGTAGCGTTAAATCAAAAGCATCATTTAAATTCCAGTGTCAGGCGCCTAAAGATGTATTACACTTAACTGGCAAGCCTTTATGAATGTTTTATTTGTGTGTGTCCATACATGGAGATACAAGTGTCTGAATAATTACTTGTGCAGTGAGAAGACGATGACTATTATTAGCTAATGGAGGAAAAGGCATAAACTATGAATGTGGTCCTTTTGATTTTTTCTGGGAGGAGGACGGGTTGTGATTTACTGAGCAGCTCGGCCTGTTTGAAATTGTTCTCCCTGGCGTGGAAAAAAAAAGAAGATAAATACTTGGCTTTTCAAATTTAGATACACAACCAGTCAAAAGTTTCAGAACAAAGAAATTTTTCCATCTGCCAAATTGACATAGTTCAGTATCTCAGTGTTTCTGAAGAAAGAAACGACTGGACACTCTGAATTAAAGCTCCTTACGGTGTAAAGCAGGATTTAAAACTCTCATGTGTGAAAAACATGGCGAGTGATGAACTCTTCGTCTTCTGCTTCAGTCTAAAATTGATTTGTTGTACCTGCTGAGGGGATCATTACCTCTCTGCAGGGATCAATGCTGAAACCTTCATGATGCATTAAACAAACGCACTAAAAGTCCTCAAAAGCAATCAGCTTTTAAAACAGAGCTGGATGTTGTTTCCGTAGTTTGGAGAACAGATGTTACATCTAACTACAACCAGAGAGAGTCGGGGGGTTGGGGGTGGGGGGGGTTGAGTTAGTCTCATTGGGAGTTTATTACATTGTGTAATATTTGGACTCTGAACACAATGGCTGACGTCATGCCAACACCGTCCTCCACATTTGGTGTTCATTGTAACGAGGAACCCAAATTATTACATCAGTGGCTGTAATGGGAGCCACAGCGTTAGCCTGTTGTTACTCGGCTCGTATTAAAACTCCAGACCAATCACAGTTAAGTGAGGCAGATGTTAGCTTGGATGCAGCCTGGTGGGGTGTGCTTGTTTCTGCACCCTGGGGCACTCTGGGTGGGTGCTGTTGTGCAACCTCCTCCCACTCGGTGTGTCTCAGGCTGGGAACAAGATGGCGTGAATGTGTATGACATCACAGTGACCAGCCAATCACAACACACAGTGGCTGCTTTCCCAAAACGTCTGCTTCGCAAAGTATTAAAAGGTTTGAATTTTTTTCTTCTTCTTCTTCTTCTTCTTGCTTTCGTCCAAACGAAATTAAAAGCATCAAATGTTTGAATTTTAACGTCCTGATCCACTTTGACCACAAGCGTTTTGGGAAACACAGAGCGGATCACATGATGCTGGAAGCGGGGAGTCAATCAACAAACCAGCTTTAGCGTTACCTCCGTCGATTCCTCCGCTCCTGCTATTGCTGGGAAGAGATTTCTACACACCAGACACAGAGGTAGATACATCAATACAAACACTCAGCCTCCAGAGCAACACACACAAACCTCAGGAAATCACATGAAATACAATAATCATGTTTACATGCAGACTTATTGTGTCATTGTTTCGCCCCCTGCAGTGGAAACTGGTGGACTGAAGGTTCAGACAAACGCTTTAAAGCTCCTTCAGTATAAAGGTAGACGTTTGCGTTAAAGCTCCTTCAGTATAAAGGTAGACGTTTGCGTTAAAGCTCCTTCAGTATAAAGGTAGACGTTTGTGTTAAAGCTCCTTCAGTTTTAGCTGATGATAGGTTTCAACCAAACTTTAACGAACCTTCACCTTCACCAAAGTGCAAAAAAGCTCCTAGAAATTCTCAGATTCAAAGATGCAGAGAAGATTATGGTGAGAATCTGAATATCCACATCACTTCTGTTTTGCAATAACATTTGTGTTACATTGCAACACTTTTGCTTTACAGCTGCAATGTTCAGTCCGTTATTTAACAACTATTTTGATAA
>OMNW01014609.1:0-15910 GCA_900303245.1 Selene dorsalis
ATGGGTCAGTAATCCCTGTCTTAGCTGAGAATCCCAACCATCCAGAGGAGCAATCAGCTGTGGTGATGTGTGGACAAAGACTTAAGACCGACCTCTCCAGCCCAGCGCAGACCCACGCTCCCCTCACTAACACACACGAGACAGACAGACAGAGACACAGACAGACAGACAGACAGACAGAGACGCAGACAGACAGACAGACAGACAGACAGACAGAGACACAGACATGCAGACAGAGACACAGACATGCAGACAGAGACACAGACAGACAGACAGAGACACAGGCAGACAGACAGACAGACAGACAGACAGACAGACAGACAGACAGACAGACAGACAGACAGACAGACAGACAGACAGACAGACAGACAGACAGACAGACAGACAGACAGACACACAGACAGACAGACAGACAGACAGACAGACAGACAGACAGACAGACAGACAGACAGACAGACAGACAGACAGACAGGCAGACACACAGACAGACAGACAGACAGACAGACAGACAGACAGACAGACAGACAGACAGACAGACAGACAGACAGACAGAGACACTGGTCTGACTGAATCCAAAGAGTGCTCCTGATATCCAACCATATCTAAAGCATAGAGAAGCATCCACATCATTATCAACATCATGTGGACTTCAATGAACCCCACGTACACACACAGAAAGAGAGAGAGGGAAGGGTATGGCCTAAGAGCGCATGAAATATGATGTGTGTGATTTTGCAGACAAAAAATTAGCTTTGATTTTCCCTGACACACACAAACGCAGAGTTATAGAGCAGCCTTGTTAAAACAGAGACAGCTGCCAAGTGTGAAGCCTACAGTGACAGTGTGTTCTTGTCTTATCACAGTCAGTCCACTGTGTCTATCTGGAGGGAAATACGTAAGTGAGACAGAAAGAGAGAGGAAGAGGAAAAAGATTGAGTGGCTGGCCACAGTGGCTCTTTAGCAGTCAAGGCCTCACAGCACATTCCTGTTGACCAGCAGAGTCTGACTGTCACAAACACAGCTGATTCATGATCCTGCTCTGTAGCTAGTGGTATATATGGCTGTTTCAGCTATGATTCACCATGTTAAAGACTGTCCAACCATTCTGCATTTCTGCTTTCGGGGTTTGTTTTATGTGCAGGATTTCAAAAACGCCACACTCATACATTATAGTGTGTGATACGATTCTACAAACTGTTAAATTATGTTTTTTAACCGTTTGTTTAGTCAAAGGAATGTCACACCGATTGATCTACTTCAGCTGGGTGCTTTCTTTCTTTCCTAATGCACATTATACTCAGAACAAATGTGTGTAACTAACACATAAAATGTAGCAGTGCATCCCTATCAAAGTTTCCTTAAACCCAAAGTCTTTTCATCAAATTGCTTGTTTTGTACAAACTTTAAAGTAAAAACCATAAAAGATAATAGCTTAAATGACTTAAATTGTCAATAATTATATTAGTTGCCTTTTTCTTTTGATCAACCAGTTGATCAACAAACTAATGGTCTCAGCCAGTGGCAGGTATATGGAAAAACAGCATGCCACCAATTACATCACTGGGAAATTTGAACTGGTCAGCTTGATGCTGAGTGCATTACAAGCTGGAACAACCCTGCAGGCAGCCAATCCCAAGAGTGCACAAAGTCCCGCATCAGTGCAGAAACACATCACATTCAACCTTTTGCAGACACACATGGTGCTGGCATCAGGCATAGTACAATGTAAACGTGGACAAAAATCATGTAAACAGCATGTGACACTGATGTAAACAAATATGAAAGATATAATTAGGCTTCCTAAGCTGCATCTATCAGGGTGACAAATCACAATTAGTTGCAGCACAACTTGTCTCAGTAGCAGGAGGGTTGACAGTTTTGTGGACCCTTAAGTGCTTCATATTTATGATGTATGACAGTTTGAAGCACGGAGAGTCATAGATCACGTGTCAGGTGATGGCAAAAGTGTTGCTCGCCTAAAGGCCATGTGAAGATGAATTAGATAGTGGAGTCACCAGAGAGGACAGGAGAGGAGAGGACAGCGTGCTTTTATGACAAGCAAACCTTAAAAGAGCTTCATGGAATCAGTGTTAAAATTACAAGCAAGTATCACCTGAGTGGGCACTTTTGGCTGAATGGATAACACTTCCCCTTAACCACAAATCCAGTATCAAGTTTCTCTCTGTGGCTCTAATGTACAACAATGGGCAGCAGCTTAATGGAAGGTGATCTGGGATCTGTGGTTGGGGACCTTGTCAAACCTTAGGCTGCTTTCACATTTAGAACAACAGCAGTGGATGAGGTGCTGCTCAGCTCTCTGCAGGGAGATAAGCGCTGCAACATGGCTGGAGCTGGCAAGCACACTGCTGCTCTCCTCTTTGAGTGACTGCTTCAGTGTGCATGAGTGTGTGTGTGTGTGTGTGTGTGTGTCAGGGGGATATGGGAGGCATTTATGAGAGCAGTTATAAACTGCTGCTGCTGTTGAGAGGGTCTGACCACAGCCTGCCTTGTTTGTCTGTGCTGAGCAGATAGTCTGTTGCCTTTCAAAATGTGGCCTGATGCTGCTGGATAAGTCGTACAGTGGGCAAAAGTTGCTTGTGAGTGTGAGAGACAGAGCACATGTCCTTTTACCAGCACATGCATGTATGTGGTGTGTGAGTGTGTTAATGATTGGCTGCTGCATGCTGAGTCAGCAGGCTCAGGCCAAGATAGACAAGCCCTCTTGTCTCCTCAGTTCCTTCCTTCCTCTGACTCCCCCTTCCTTATTTGCCCATTCATCCTCTCTGATTACCCCATCTCCTTTATCTCCACTCATCTTCTTCTACTCTCATCCCATCATTTTGTCTCAGATGTTTTAGACTCTCTTTTAAGACCGTCTTCTTCATACTGATCCACTCATCCTCTGAGGCCCTGTGTTGCTATAGAAGGAAGTGGGATGTGCATGCTCTTGACTGACAAAACATTAAGCACACAAACACAGGTATCTGATGTCACACACTCAAGCAAACAAATGCATATAAATGCAATGCACAACTCATAAGTCGAAAGATGAATGCCCATTTAAATTGTGCAGGCAAACAGACACAAACATGCTTTGCATACTGTCGTGTTTGTGCAGAGGCGTTTCGAAAAAAATGAGGAAGGAATACAGCTACTTTCACAGTTTCCTAAGTTTTGTGATGACATATTAGATTACTAGGTATTAGTATCAACATTTCGACATTTCTCAATCCAATTTCCTGAGATGAATAGGACACTTTTTAACACTTCAAGGACACGTTTACCTTTGTTTTAATCTTAGGTGTCACTCCCACCGATGGATAAGTCAGGATATTATGATGCACCACAATGTCGTTATGTAACACCAGAGCTCAAGTGTTTTACCAACAAGTTGTGTTTAATTTAACCTGAATAGGTTCTGCTATAGTTCATACACTCGAGATTCAAAACAAATGTGAAATGTGATGAAAACCACTCACTCTGCCACACAGGACAGCACACAGGGGTCATCCCCACCCCCAACACTCGCCTTACCTCACTCTACAGCATGCTCACTGACATGTGAAATGATGCTGTCATGTGGAATCTGGTTCTCCCTCTTTGGGCAACACAAGTAGATAAAAAGGTAGAAAACATATAGAGTCCAGTTCAGGACAAAAGGTGGTTCATACAACCTCCAGGTTTACAATGTTGACCTCATTTCTTCAGATCATGGACAGCCTATTTCATGAACTAAGTTAATCACTACAAAGGCACAGGGTGCTTGATAGCTTTAGATGTGATTAGGTGTCCCACCTCTTAAGATAAACCTCTCAAAATACACATGATTAAATATCTTTTGCAGAAGGCCTACAAGAGGGGCATTACTAGCAGACATGTGACTTTACTAAAAGTCACGTTTCACACCGCTGTTTGGCTTCTGTCACTGTGGTGCAACTCTAACATATAACACACAAAGTAAAAAAAAAACAAAAAAAGGCAGTTATCACTTGGGCTGCTCCTACAACTGGGATCTGTACAGTGGAAAATGCAGACCAGAGTGAGAGCAGTTTTTAAGTGGGTCAAGTTTCATTCTTCAAACGTGACTGCGAGTCCTGTAAGTAACAAAACAGGAAACTAATTATTTTTATCCATCAGCTCTCACAGCAGACAGACAGATTCTTAATTGCCCCAGCCACTTTTGCAAGTAGTGTTTAGTTTTGGGTGAGGAACAAATTTGTAAAGAGACAAAGTTTACCATGATCTGACAAAATAATATCCATCTCTTTAGGTGAGAGCACTATTGATGTATAAATAATTTCTTTGGCGCACCATTCTTTGAAGTACTTCAGTGGCACTTTTATTGCGTGTCACAATAGAAGACATTCTCACATTACTCGATCACCACAGTCTTCACAAAATCACAACAGTATAGGATTACATGTTTTTTTTGTCCACTGAGGTCTAAGCAAACATTTCACATTATATGGTCTTGTGAGCTCTGACTGCCACTACAATGCAAAGCAGAGTCCAAAATGACTGTTCCCTGACACTGTGAAAACCCCATACTCAATCATGACCAACACAATATTAAAGTTGTTGTTTACTTAACATTCAACTTGCCAAGTGGGAGGCCATCCTATTGTGTGAGTCAGTGGCATACACTGTACTCAAATAAGACCTCAAATACTGAGGTTGTACATTTCTGAAGGCCCACCCTTGCTTCTGTGATGTATAACAGCAATACTCATATTGCATTAACTCAGCCTGGCTGACCTTACACTGAACTCATCCCCTTTATCCCTAATGTAAGCACTGTAAATGTGGATTTACACATGCGCTAAATAATGAAGGGCATGCTGACTGATTCTTAATTCACATACTCACTCATCTTTCACAGGCCTTGAACCAAGTCTATCTCATACTGTTCTATAGGAGTCAAGGCATCACACACACACACATATATGTAATGTAAAGGCAGAAACAGGCCTCATTCTTTGCATTCTCTGGCCACATCTGGCCTCACACATGGGGCCCTGAGCTACAGTAGGCTGCTATCGCGTCATCATCGTAACATCTACTGCGTGTAGACTCTCCGCCCCCACCCACGATGATGGCAGTATAACGGGCCTGAGGCCACATCCTGGCTATGTGTGGAGAAAGGGCCACTCCCTGGCAGCACCAACTGGATGGAGGTACTCAGGAGTTGAATGGATGAAGCGAATATAGGAGACCTGGGCATAAGGCCAATCTCTAGCATCTGGCCTCTTTGTGACATATTGTGGTTAGAAACAAAATAGCAATGCTGCTTTTAGAGACACTGCAGTCTTGTATGTGCACTAAGGTCCTAAATAATGTCATTGTTTTTCTTTAGTACTACCATGAAAAATCATGGTAGTAAAATAATGCAGATGCCATAAATGCAAATTTGTAAATCAGCTGATATAATATTAGTACTGTGGGATGGTATTTATTTGTTTAGCATTAGTGATGGTAACTGAGATTTTCCAGACAATTTAAAGTAGCCATATGCTGATGTAATATTGCTGGGTGTATGAGGCTTTTGGAGTAAATGCTGCAAATCCATGCACAAAACTGATGTGATTGATGACAAAATTTTACTATTAAGATACTAATGTTGAGATATAAAATTATATGTACTGGATTTACCATATGTATAAGAGAGACAGAGGTAAACTGAAAGAGAGGGAGACATCTGCATCATTACCAATTTGACATAATTGTATTTAATGACCTGGCAGCCATGTTCCAAAAAGTACCTAAAAGCACCAGCAGATATCTAAAATCATCAATATTACTTTAAGTGTCAAGATGGAAAGCAATGTAGAAAATTATGTTTGGGTTGTATTGAGTCAGTCAGATTTTTTTTTTTTTAAAGTGGAAACTAAAGAAGAAACAGATGCTGATTTAATTTGTGACATTATTATGTGAGTAATTCAACCGGCAGTTCAGCTACATGCACTACAAAATATACTTCCAAAACAGCTAGATAGCTGCATAAAAGAACTTTGATCATTATTATTTGATAAACATTATCAACTCAAATGTTTGCCTATATAAATAAGGGTGTTGTCTACGTTGCACACATTTCTTCCCCTAGGAGTCCCTGTCATCCCTGTTACCCCCCTCCACACACACACACACACACACACAGAGTTTGACACAGACAGAGAGACAGACAGACGGACAGACAGACTGACAGACGGACAGAGAGCATGCCCAGGGTTTTTTGACTTTAACCTCATGGCTGCTACAGAGTACACTATTATATTGTTAGGGCTGACTGAGTTACATGTGAACACTTCCTTACCCTACTTGAACCTGCCACCATCTTGAATGACTCTGAAGACCTAAATGAGAACCTATTGGAAAACTGTGCGTGTACGTGTGTGTACCAGCTGTGTTTGTGGTAGACTCTGGATCAGGTTAATATTTTCTGACACTGTGGTTAAGCTGTCTCCTTCTGGCTTCTCCTGACTTTTCCTATATCTTTAATCTACAACTGGAGCCATTATTTGCTCACATCTGTTACAGTCACTCTGCCCTGCTTACACCCACTGCCTCACAGTGAAACTGCTGTGCACGGAGGATGTGCTGTCAGTAACAAGTCCCCGAGAGATGGGAGGCACAGAGGGCCACACGCCTGCAGTCTACAGGGGCTCTAATTGGAGAAATTAGCCACTAAACCCATTGACTAGGGATGCAAATAAATCATCCCCGTGATGCCTCACTCACCTTAAACAGACTTTCTGTCAGTCCCCGCCTGACCTGGGTCCACAAAAAGGCGCAAAAAAAGAACAGGGCGATTTCGGTCCAGGTAATGTAAGCGTTATCCAGGAGAGTCCGTTTGGAGAGCTCCAGACCGCAGGAGCTACAGTCCCTCCATGCGCCCAGCATGACCGAGGAAGCTCTGGTGACGAGGTCCAGGTACCCCGGCATGGGCTCCACTTCCAGCGAGCCGGCGTCTCCGCTGTGACTGCTCATTGTGGTGCGGCGCAGGGGCAAGAAAACGTGGAAACCGGGAGGAAAAAATTACTCCAACGGAGGGACAGAGCGAGTCCAGGAAGCAGCACTGTCCAGTCTGTGTGACTAATCCGTCAACCGGCTTGCTAGCTCACCTAAAAACGATGAAATAAGCTTATCTAACCAGCTTACGCTCTTCAGTAGCTTAATTCTTTGTTTTCTATTTTACGACATGGGCCCATTCTTGGCGTTAAGGATAGTTTTATGAATGATAGCAGGGCCCACCGGGTCTAACCAGACACACCGCCTTTGTGGCTGGATTTGATAATCATGCGAACCAATTAGTAAATAGGGCTTTGACCGTTAATCTGAGCCATTAGCATCTGGTGGAGGTTTCTTCTGACCATCATTCCGCTACGCACACGGAATCATCAGCGGCAGAAGCGCGTCCTGGTTAGCCGCCTAGCTAAGTTAAATCAAACGCACACAATAGTGAATGTACCAGCATTGGCAGCAGCTCCCCAAGCTAGCTCGCTACGTGAATTAATTAACCCGAAACGTGATGGAGCACACACACGCCAACAAATTCAAGTGGAGGTCTGACGATTTTCTGTCGCCTTTCAGCGCCAAAGCCCGAGCCAGCACATGCGGTTATTGTGCCGCTCCGCCGTAACGTACGGTTTTCATCTCTGTCCGTTATTCGCCTTATATAACGTCTCCGTGCCGCCTCATGAGTTAGAGCGGCAGATTCTAGACAAGACAAGTTATTCCAGCGGAAGGAAAGGCAGAAAATACACGGGGGGGAATATTATCCTGTGAAGAAGGCTCTCTCTCCGCCGCTTCTCCTCCTCGCCCGCCGTTGCCGCTGCTCCCGGCTCGTCAACGTGTTCGAGGCTGCGTTTTTTGACAAGCTGCGCTCGCGCCGCGTTCAATAGAAATCAACTGTTCCGTCGAAACGGGGACAGCGCGTGTTTATGAGAAAAGGAGAAAAAAGCCGAGGGGGCGTGACGTAATTAGGACCGCTATCTTCTTTTTGAACCCCCTGCCGAACCGTTGAGGATTAAGAGGATGACTTAAAGAGACAGTGCCGACGAAAGGCCGACACAAGGCGAAGCACGACGTCGCACTAATGTGTCAGAGGGCACAGCCAACAACTATTATTAATTTCATCGCTGGATTAAATTATGGTTGAATTTACCTCCCGAGAGATCCTGGGGCAATAAATTGATGTCCCCATTACACAGTATAGTTTAATTATTCCGCCAGACTGAAATTAATCAATTAGGCGACAGAAAATTACTTTCTGAGAACTCAGTAATTGCTAGTAATTATTAGTAACTAGTAATTTTGAGGGGGAAAAAGGCAAAAAGACCAGTGTCAAATATGTGCTAGTTTTCTTTGTCAGGAAACAACATTTTGGGCTTTTAAACTTTTGCTCAGACAAAAAACGAGAATATTTTCCCCTGATAGGATTTGACTCTGCTCTTTGATCATAAATAAATACACTCATCAGTCACTTGATCTTAAAAAAAAAAAGTTGGATAATACAACCTCATACAAGGTTGTTAGAGCCACAAACAAGAAAGTAAAGCAATTAGATAAAACTCAACTTTGCAACAAATAACTACAATATAAACATGTTACAACTAGATTTGCACGTAGTTTGTCTTAAAGAAAATGCTACAAGATAGAAGACCTAGTGTTCTTCCACCAGTCCAAATTTCCTACTAATTATTGATTACTCTGTCTAGGTTCACCCACATGAGTCGTATGGAGTAAACCTGAGACCTCTGGGTCCCTGGAGTATTGCCCACTTTGCCCAGCTCCTCCAATGTGAATATTTGCCAGTTGTCATGTTGGTCTGTGAGAGGAAACAGCATCTTTTGGATTTTCACTGTTGCTTTCAAAAACAAGACATAGGCATATGTTAATTTGGAATATAACGGAGATATGTGCTATTTGTTAATTACCTGTCAAAGTTGTGTTAACAACAAAACCTATATTCTACTTAAGAGGTAAAAAAAAAACCCCAGTAAGATACAGAATAAAAATGAAGAAGTTGCTGGATACATTGTGAATATGGCGTCCCTGAGCAGCTGCTTGTTTTGCCCAGTTGGAAATTCAGCCTTGGCTTCAGTTCATGATCTCTGCATGTGCAGCCTGTCTGTTTGTTTACAAACTCACACTTCAAAGACATGTATTAAACATTTATTAGCGTTTCAAAGGAATGCTTACATTAAACAGATGTGTTGATTTCCATAAGTGAAATTAAACTTTATAAAGAATGGAATCAAAATCAGACATGTTTGATCTATCCCCACAGGAAATGATGACCTACAGTCTTGTTTAAATAGTTTTATTTAAGCGCATTTTTCCTAATAAAAATATCAAAACAAGTATGGTTATGTGACAGAGTTGGAAAAGGGTTAGTCCACTGTTGACGCATTTAAGCAGAAGCAGGTGTCTTAGGCTGTAGCAGTGGGAGCATACTGCATGGATAGTCTGTCAAACTCATTCTCCTGGAAAAACACAAAGAGCAGAGGAAACAGTTGAACACCAGGCAAAACATCTGGCTATAAGAACAGCTGTGCATCACATGGTTTGTTTGGTAACACTCTAACCCTGCTTCAGTATGTTTATGTACATCTGCACAGACACATAAGTTTGACACAATATGAATCAAAGGTCAAATAAAGTTGAATGTTCTAATTGGCTTTACTCCAAGGTCACCTGGAGGCCGACCATCAAAACAATCAAGCCAGGTACGGGAATTACAAGTAGAGCAAAGGTTATGAAGATTTGTCAACAACTGTGCATGATGCTTGTGAACTGAAATAGCACTGGCCACAGGTCAGAAGAAGTTACCCTGATTTGTGTTGGGTTTTTTTCAGTAACACTCAAAAGTAAAAATGGCTTCAGCATTGTACACCAGTCAAAAATTAATGGTTAAAATCCAGCAATTACGAACATCTAAAACAATTACAATTACAGTGTAATGAAGCGCACTGGACAAAAGCAAGTTACCTTAGCTAAATAGTCCTTGAGGAATGGGTGAGCTCTGTGTGCATCTTTCAGCTGGGAGAGGTATCGATTGGTCACCTGAAGACAAAAGTAATCACACTAACGTTATAAAGTGACAACAAATGAGAGAAAGAAAAATTCCTGAACAAGGTTTTCAAGATTTTCAGGGCATCTAAATCTGCAGAACAAAGTGAGGGTACTGGGGCACACATTTGTGCAGTTTTGTTCATTTTTATTTTGTATGTTTCTCAGGAGAAATTTCAACAGCTGTGTTGTTACCTGTACTCTACTCACTAGTTTGAAGTGAGGGAAGCTCATTCATAAAAAAGGTGATGTTTCAGTCAAAATCCAACAGTTATTTGTGTCTGTTGGCAGGGTTTTCTCAATTCAGATCAAACGGCAACTAAATCCTCCTGTCTCAAACTCTGGCTCAGAACATGATGTACTTCAGATACTGCTGATCTTGTGCAGTTGTGTTCGAATTGTGCTGAGTTCTTTTGAGATTCCAGGACTTAATTTCCATAATGACGACAGTGAGTGGAGAGCGAACACTTCTCCATTCACAGAATCGGCTGACTAAGAAAATTAATAATATCTGGACTTCTACCATCTTTAGGATGCCATTTAACACAAGGACTGCCAAACTTAGATTTAAGTTACCCTGATACCCTCTTATATACTTTTAAACATTAAAATAACTCCTTTCAAATCTGACTCTTTCCTAACATACCTGAGGATTAGATTTGTTTGTAAGAGAAAAAATGTCTCTACTTAGTTCCAGTTAACCTTGGATGAGGTGTGCTAATCAGTGGTTATCACAGCTGGAAACATTTTAATGATGGCTTTGAGTCAATGGTCAGCATTATACTGCATTACTATCCATCAGAGGAGAGATAATTGAGTCTTTATCTCGTGAACTCTGAGTTCCACGGTATAAAACTCACACACAGCACTAAACCAGCAAATATGCACAGACGACACTTTCAGTGACAGAAAACAAACACAATCAAGAAATAGTTTGACCGTATTTGCCTGGTTTAAATCAAAATCATATAAAGTTTCTTAGAAGTGAATATTCACTCAGGCAGAATTTTTCAAGACTTTGTTTTACAAGGGAGAGTTTGTCCATAGGAAAACTTAAAAAGCAGTGCTGTCCTTAACAGCCTCGGGTCCAAAGTCTCACCTCGGGAGCTTTGCCCAGGTGCTGCGTCAGCACTATGAGGTTGATCAACGTCTCAGGGTGGCTGCTGTCCTAAAAGGGGGAAGACAAAGAGACAGAGTAGCAAGGAAGTCAGAGAGATTTATTCTCACAAAGCTCAAACGACCAGTGGAAACTGGACAGTGAAAGAGAGCAGTACATTCTGTTTAGCAGAAATGATTCATTTCTGCTGTCGTGAGTACAAACAATGTGGTGCAAGTAGCTCTAGTGCAGTGATCCAGTCTAACATTAACATCTGCCATGAAAGTGGAAGTAGAAGAAAATTAAGTGTCAAACACTATAACTCCTGTTAGTCATTGCATTTATCATAATATAATAATTTAACTGGTTTAGGCAGAATGGGAGCACTGGCATTATTATTGTACTCTAACATTAAAGTGCAGCTATGTTCCGTGTGTTAAATGAGAGATAAAAATCAATGGAAAACCAATTCTTTGTGAAAATTTAACCAGCCAATTCTGTAGTATGCCTCTCACTGACAACATCATTAACCCAGGGTCTAACTCATGAGTCAGGATTACTAAAAGCAGGGATCCAACATATTCACCAGTTTTTAGAATGATAATACACAAAACACACAAATTCCTACATTTTCTCCTGTAGGAGTTGCAATTTTTTTGACAAAATAATAAAATAACAACACATCATTATTTATAGGATGGCTTTGCATTGTTACAGAGATGCCCTCACTACAAATCATATTCTTCAGACAGACATGTTTGTTTAGTGTAAGCATTTATCCATTCCATGCATCATGTGACAATAGAAAAACATTCTCCTTTGGATGATGCCTTACCCTCTTCCACATTATCAAAAGATTGAAACAAACAAGTTTGGAGGACAGTGAACGTGACACAGATCTGGGTCATTCTGAACAGAAGAGGGGACAAGCCAAGACAAAATGTACCAAAGGAGTGGATAAGTCAGTGATATGGACGGCTTTGGTTATCTAAAGTCTGACATGGACCAGTACTTTACATATTATGCCACTCATCAGTTGCCACAACAGACTAGTATAGTGTAGTATAGCCTTTATTGGCTATAGACTCAAACACCACTAACCTCTTTACTACCTACACAAGAATCATGTCAAACTGTACGAATGATAGCCCCAGTCGAGTGCACAAACTATTACGATTTAGACTTTGCAAGATGCATTTGCCTGCCTGAGGTGAGATATCCATTATATTGCACAGCACTAGACATTTGTTCTCCATAATCCTCCCTCTTTAATATTTCCTTGCACTAAATCATTCATTGCAGCTTGTAATGAGGTTCAAAACTGTATGTATCTCCTCTGGCAACCCCCCCCCCCCTGTTTAGCAGCCATTAATTCATGAAAAATATGAAACTATTATAAGCCTCTGAAACAAGTCATTAAGAGATTTAACTTAATAAACAACCGTCCATGCAGTGTCAGCTACTATCAGAGAGAAGAGCAGACAAAAACAAAGACTCAACTGTCATCTCACCTTGTCAAGTGCCTCTTGTAGCACTCCCTCAGCCTCCTCCCACTTATTCTGAGCCATGTAACAGGCTGCTTGCCCATTGAGAAGCAGCAGCGTAGATGAGTACTTGTCTGACATCTCCTGGAAAATGTAGTAGGCATCCTGCAGCTTCTCTCCGCCCTGGAACAACAAGCAGAATTCAATAAAACGTGGGCAAGAAGAAACATGATCCGAGTCAGAGGCTATGCTAACAAGTGCGTAACCCCAGGTGTTCGACTGTTTTTAACTTGTTCTTTAAAGGTGTCAGGACAGGGTTACCCACTTAGTTTTCTATATCAGTTTCAAAGAGACTTAGTCCTTCTTACACTGCCATGCTTTTCTATAGCTATACACTGCACCACTGCACCACAAATAGTTACATACACCCCTGTCTGCCAACTACTTCAAACCTGATTGCCACTTGAGTCAGTCACACTAACAGGAATTCAATTTCCATTATGCAGTTCACTTTATTATGTATGGGGGAGCAGGCATTAGGAAGGTTACAAATAATTCATGATATAGAAGTTATTCATGAGTTTTCTTTTAGCTGTGTTATACAAATGAATGGATGTCCGTGTCCTCACCACAGCAATGTTAACCCAGGCTGTGGACAGCTGAGTTAGAGTAGCATCCTCATCCTGCTCTTGCATCTTCTTCAACTCTTTCCTGTTAATAAGAAAAAGAAGAGACCAGTGTCATCATTTCAAATATGAAGTCTGTGACTGTCTGTGACAATTCAGTTTCATTTTCATGCTTTGCATAAGCCTTTACATAAAAGAAGCCGACTTAACAATGTGATGGCATTCATCCACTCTTTATGAGGTAAGCCATACCTTGCCAGGTCAACACGATCCAGACTCAGCAACACCTGAATGGTCATGGCCATGCTGAAAAATAAACAAATGGTTAGGTCATCTTGCAACCTCATAAAAACACTGTGTCTTATCAGAGAGCTCTGCAGAGCAGGTGTGGTAGCTGTTGCTAGTGCAAGTGCTTTTGGCTCAGAACTATATAGCAATACTTTTTGTAAATATCAACCTGTTTAGACTTGTCCATTATCAATGTTGGTACAGTTTTAGCTGTTTTTAGATTCATGTAAACATTACACATTAGGTGGTGGATGACAATTGATGACTAACTGAATAATGACTGTCATCTTTGTTGCAGTTCCAAGGAAAGTAGACTGTATTAAAAAAAAACAAATAATTCAATTATCAATACTCACCACTCCAGGCTTTCTCCTTGGTGCAGAGTCCTAAGAGCAGCATCACTGTTCACCTCATGGTAGTAGATGGAGGCAGCCATGAGAAGGAAGGTGGTGTTGGCAGCATCCACACTCTTAGCCATCTTTTTGTCTAGATCAGCAACAATAGAATCCCTGCAAAAAAAAGTAAAATAGCAACATTACAATAATCGAGACAACAACAGTATAAGATGATAAATTAAATTACAATAACAAGCAGGTTTTAACTTGTGAAAGCTGGTACTGAATGATACATTGAGCATTTAAAAGTTGCAGTATATTCTATGATCTGTAGTAATAGTAATTATCTGATGTAGGTCATGATATGTATTAGCTGGTGGCTGTTGCATAGTCTAGAGGTCTTGAGGCATTCTTCAGTTTTTTGGTGAACCACATAAAGTGCAAGCTCTTGCCTTTTGCTTTCATTCGACAGGTATTCTGCAAACATCTTGACAGCTTGGAGCTCAGGTGGAGAATTGGACTTGATGTCATCCAGGACAACGGC
This sequence comes from Selene dorsalis, assembly GCA_900303245.1. Lineage (NCBI taxonomy): Eukaryota > Metazoa > Chordata > Actinopteri > Carangiformes > Carangidae > Selene > Selene dorsalis. The sequence continues at coordinate 14,442 of OMNW01014609.1, forward strand.
ATACTTCCGCTGCCACAGAAAAGTACACAGCATATGGGGGTGATGTTTTTCATTTGAGATGGGAGACAGACTCTTAGCTAATGACAACGAAACTAAGCTCAGTGTAATGTGAGCACTCGGTTTTACCTGGGCAATGTATGCTCTGTACAAAAACATGTCCCTTTCAGTCTCCTTCTCTGGTGAAGACGGCTTCAAAGACAAAACATAACGGTCAACAAAGATTTAATTCATTGAAATTTCACCCAAATATTAGATAATGTTTTAGCATTGTTGCTCGCAAACGCTGCGTTGGCTACCGTTCACTAGATGGGCACAGAATACACAAAACAAGACATTTCATCAACATCCAGCGGGTAACACACGTCACTTACCTTCACCTTCTGAGCTTCATTAATACATTGTTGATAACTACCGATATAATAAGCATTTTTCACATCGAAGAGTTCATCAACATCTCCCTGCTGTGCCGCCATGTTGACTGCAAACAACTTCCTGACACGTAGCAAAAATACGTCATCTTCCTGCTTAACACTAAGGATTGTGGGAGGTGGAGTTCAACCAAAAAAAAACAAAAAAAAAAACAGGTGCAGGTCGGTGCAGATGAAGCAAGAAAACATTTGGTAGATCGATCAATAAAATATAATATTAGCTACCAATCATTAAAAAAAAAATAGCCCCCAGCTTCCACTAAAGTAAATTACCATTATGGAAGGAAACAGATTTTAAAGAACAACTGAAATATATATATATATAAGGCACAAACAATTGTATGCTCATAACTGCTTTTTCTATGAACTTTTGTATCTGTACTATAATCTATACTTGCATATTTATTTTTGTGTGTTTGAAACAGACTGACTTTCAACACATCACCTCTATGCATATAACATCCCCCTCCACTAGTGAGATTATAGTCCATACAGGACTCATCGTATGTTACCACCAGAGGACGCACCAGATCCATTCCACCACTACAGGTGCTTAACAGTAGGCTGACTTTTATTATGGTAGATACTTACAACCAATACCTTGATGTACAATGGAGTGTATAATCAGAATCTGAATCTGTATTACTGTATGCCGTGCACAATATCCATACAATAACATGACCTCAACGTTTAAGTAACAATGCATCAAATGAAGACTATTTTGACCTCGGGAATTCCGGTGTCCTCATTGAGGAAAAACTTCCCCTGTCCTGAAAACATCCGCCGACAAAATCTCTCTCTCTCTCTCTCTCTCTCTCTCTCTCTCTCTCCCCTCACACACACACACACACACACACACACACACACACACACACACACACACACACACACACACACACACACACACACACACACACATTTAGCTCAAAGGAGTGAGAACATGCAACAAAAATCTGACCTGCCATGTTTTGATATTTCTGCAAGAATCCTAAAAATATTGATGAATCTTTAAATCTTTAATTTATATTTTCATTTTCTTTT
>OMNW01014610.1:0-25106 GCA_900303245.1 Selene dorsalis
CGAGCGCCGCGGGGTGCACGCACTCGCGTGGACTACGTGGTGGTGGACCCCAAGAGAACCAAGGCCCTGAGGAACACCAGAGAAGCATGGCATGATGGGAGGATGTCCACGGAGAAGGAGAAGAGCTAGAAATCCACATGGTGTAAATCCCACATGAGGAGTTGAAGTTGAACTAATGCTTCGCTAGTTAAAATTCAGGAAGGAGGGGCGGTCTGCTCATCGCTCATTTGGAGGAACACTGTCATTCTGCATCAAAAAAAAAAGTAGGAACATGACTAATATTTAAGCTTAAGGCCTTACCATCCTCCACCTGCAGGAGGCCGACAGGAGCCGGTGTAAAAGTGATTAAGAGGGCACGAGTTGAGTTCCTCACACTGCAGCAGCAGAGCAGATTAATGAGGAAGCAGGTCGTATTTACTTTCGACACGGAGAGACCAACGGCGTCACACACTTATCACACAGGAAAACCACAACAGACACTTTCAGTCGCCCCCCCCCCTGGATAAACACTACACTGTTGTTTTAGTTAAAGCTGATCATCGAGGAGGAGGAGTCGCAGGGCTCAGTCACAACAACAGGATGTGATGTGGTTTCCAAACACCAGAACTAGTCCAGCAGAGCCCCCTTCCACCAAGATCCATCAAACAGTTCAAGTAGTTTCAGTATGTAAAAAAAAAAAAAAATCAACCGTGTGAATAACTCGTACGGTCTGATGAGCAGTGATGTCACACAGGAAGTTGCAGTTGCAGTTGCAGTGTCACTGTACCTTGCGAATCTTGAAAGTTGTGATCACAGCAGCAGCAGCTCCAGGTGGATATGATAATAATAAAGATGGAGAAGCAGGTGGAGCTCTGTGGTTGTAGCTGATGTTCTTAATCAGAGCGATTGATCCTGACCAATCAAACCTGTCCACGTGATGGTGGATGAAACGTAACTGCTGAATTACTGCTTTGATTGTGTGTGTGTGTGTGTCTGTGTGTGTGTGTGTGTGTGTGGGTTGAGAACAGTGAATAAATGAATAAACACTACACACCTCTGTTTGGGCCTTTAGTGTTTTTGTTTTTTCTTTTTATTGATCATCATCAGTGGAGCTGAAAATCACAACGAAAAAAAAAATCCCCAGGAATCAATAAAGGATCTGATCAATGAGCAGAAATAATTAATATTAATTAATAAAAATTAATAGCACTGGTGTCAAAGGAATCCATTTGATTCCTATCTCTAATTCTGGCTTTGTGGAGTTTCCCGGGTTGATTGGCAACTGATCAATACGCAACTGTGTCATTTAATGTACGGTTTAGAGTTTATTCACAAGTTAAGACAATGTAAAAAAAAAAAAAAAAAAGTACAAAAGTTTGAAACCCGTTTTCAGCTGTTCTTACAAAGCATTTAGCAGTTAGCGTAGCACGTAGCATTTAAAGTATCTAGAATAAAAAGCACCTGTCGTGTAACGTTTCACATTTCTGCAGCACGGACGAGCCTCGCTATCGTCCTCTGTCGTCATACACCATCATACACCTTCATACACTGTCATACACCTTCATACACCTTCATACACCGTCATCATACACTGTCATACACCTCCGTCTGCTCCATGTCGGGACACTTGTTCCTCCGATGCAGCACAGTGACATGGATGAACATCGGCAAAGTCCATTTTTAGACGTTTCCATTGCCAAACCTCAGCGTGATGAGCTTAAAATGCAAAATCCCCCCACACAGACCAAAGCCCCCTCAGTAACAGCACAGGGACACGCAACAATTCAATTCAGATTATCATGACAACATATTTGGATTCTGTAGTTTTAGTCTTTTCACCCCAACCTCCTTCATGGGACCCTAACCCTCATTCTCCTAACTTCTCAGTCTCCACCAGTGGCTTTGTGTCTTCACGACGGGGGGAGTGTCTCGACATCGTGTTTGTACGTGACATCCTGATACTAGTTGTACGAATGATGCGTGACGACTCGGACAGTCTCCTCAGCGTGAGAGGAGGGTTTTGTTCACCCGAGGTCGGCGCCGAAGAGACATCGGACGGCGCGGCGTCATCATTACTGTCCAAAAGAGGAGAACTGCTCTCGTTACCATGGTTTCCTCTGACCGGAGACACCCCACGGTCCGAAGCTCTCTGGTTGTTGACGTCCGGTGGGTTCGTGGGATGTGAGGCGTCTGCTGCGGACCTGGGAGGACCGGTCGACTCGTCCTGTTGTTCAGCGGCGACGTCTTCGGAGTCGTCCAGCTGGTTTCTGGAGGCGCAAACTTCTGTGGTCGGAGGCGTTGTGTCGTGGTCGGACGACTTCTTGGACTCTGACTGTTTCTCCGTGCGCATGTCTGTAAACAGAAAGAAATGCTGCTTCAAGGGGAATTGTAAATATGATCATTGAGTAACTGCTCTGCTACCAACCAAAGTCAAAACAGGAAAAAAGGGAATCCTTATTAACCACAACAACTCAGAAACTACGCGGTAGGAGTTCTTACAGTAATAGTCAGCAATAATTTCAAAAAGATGAAATAACAAAATGTACACATACGTACGCACGTCTGTGACTGGGAAAAAGAAAAAGGGAAATGAGACAGTCGCTCACCGCAGCTGCCGCATGTTTTGCATAAAACGATTGTTGTCCCACAGGAGATGACACATACGACTACGGCCTCAACAACAAGGATCCAGTTTGAAGAGGAGGAGCATTTGGATTTAGCTGAAATGATCATAAACACAACACGTGAAGACATGAACATTGGGATTCAGGTCACTCTGATAAAACTCTGCTGTACCTGGGATGTTGATCTCTGCGTCTCTGGTCTGGTTTATCCGAGGCTGGTGAACTCTGCATGTGACCCTGTGACACAATCACAATCACACAAAGTCATAGTGGAGTCGACCAACAAGCCATTTGAGAATCGGTATTATGCAATGTAAGGTATAATAATCATAATAATTCTTATGTTTTGAAGCTGTTTTACAGGAACTGCAGTACAAACTGTAAATAAATAGCTGGTTAGCAACAGACAGGGTTCAAAGGAATCAACAGGCGATAAAAAGGATTGGACCGTCTCACCTCTTTGTGTCAGTCTGCAGAGTCACGTTCCTCTTGACGTTGAAACACCTCTGGGAATCCTGGTCTCTCATTGGGTTATGAGCAGGGAGCTCTTTTCCCTGATCGTCCAGAAATGTAATGTTGGGTGCAGGGAACCAGCAGCTGGACTCGCACTGCAGAACCACTCTGTCACCGTCCCCTGACACATCCGAGAGTCTCGGCTCAGAGGCAGCACCTTAAAACACAAGGGTTACACAGAGTGAGATCTTTGGACGTTTCTGTTGAGAGGTGTGAACAACTCATCTCTTCTCTACATAAACTGGACTGGACGTACCGACAAAGAGCTCGACCCTTTCAACGACCTTGGGCTTCGTCCCTGGTTCAATAATCATGCATTGGTATTCTCCCTGATCGGAGAGCCGCAGCTCAGAAATCCTCAGAGACATATTTCCGTCATTCAGTTGGCTCATGAAGAGGTTCGTCCTGAACTGGAAGACCGAACTCTTCATCTCGAAGGTCTCGCAGCCGTGACGATACAGGAAGGCGATATCCTTGGTATGACCCGTCCTGGACCACTCCACCGTTGGGATGTCACGATGGACAGTGATGCTGCAGGGCAGGACGACCGCTTGGCCCATGTAGGCCTGGACCTTCTTGGACACGCTGTCCGAGGCTTTGGGGATCAGAATTAGAAAAGACGTGAAACAAGGTGGCGCTGTCCCACAAAGAGAGAGAAAACACCATCAATGAATGATCTCCTACTTGTGCAAACTTTGACCTTTAACCCCACACAATAACAACAGTACCAGTTCTGTATCAATAGTTCCATAAAGGTTACTTCTATCCAACATTCATGGTGCTCAGAGGATGAACCTTGATGACGTTGGTGATTCTTGAACTTTTCCAGTCTGCCTGGACTTGGACATTTGACCTACAAAACTAAGTTTGTGGTTTAGCGCTAATTAGCCAATGTTAGCATGAACCACTGTGAATATAACAGCAGCACTTTTTAAAGTATATTTCTGGGGCTTGATGCTGCAGTGCTACAGTTTTATGTCATGAAAGTAGGGCATTTAAGTAGAAGTATGGAGAGCGGTCGTTTCTTCATCTCAAACAATGTATTGAAACTAACGCTGACAGCAGTGGTGGGTACACCACAAGAAAAACATGTGAATCTGTCAGTAATCCCTCCCAGAAGTGAAAAGGCACTTTCCTTCCTTAAACACACCCCCCACCCCCAGAGCACATGAGTCGGACAGACCCACAGAGTAAACGTGCAGTGATTCAGATTTCTCTCTCTTTGGCCTAAGAACATGGGAAATCCCAACATCAGCTGCCAGTTAACTGGAAGTGTCGACTCTCCGACACAAAGCGACACTGATCAGCTGACAGAAGCTCCTCATTCTACACTGTCGTTCATCACAGGAAACATTGAGTTATTGATTACATTATATATCACTCATTATCTCATATTATTACACCACCCATATATAACCCGCAGCACATAAAGATGTTAAAACCAGCTTCACTTCAACCATCACAGTATCTCCATCTCATGTATTAATTTGTCTGCAATAATAAACAAGTTATAAAATATGACAAGTTAAGAAACATTTGCATATTTCTGCACAAAGAGTTAAGTATTGTTTGTAGTTTTGACATAACCTGAAAGTATGTAGTACTGATCACCCACTCAGTCACCAGTATGAGTGATATGAGCACAATAATATGCAGCCACATCTTCTGCCACTTCTTTCTCAGATATCACAATCTTGTTTAACCACTTCCTGCACTGACGGATCAAAGTGCTTCAGATTTAACAGTAGTAGTAGAAGTAATTCCTACAGTCTGCAGGTTCCTTGAAGTGTCACTGCTTTTCAAATTTCACTTGACACATATTTGCAGTGTCTTTGTAAACTTATGACACACACACAATGCAGGACACCTCAGATCATTACTTTACCCAAATTAGCTCAATCAACCGAAGAGACCGACGTTACACTTCCGGAAACGAGTCGTTCACAAACCGATACCAGCTGTACCTGGATAAAATGCTGAATTCTGATTGTTGGATTCACCTGAGACAACAGTGAAGGAGCTGATGTTACACACCTGCACAGGTCGACAGCAGAACAACAGCCACCAGGGAGAAGACAGCGACCGAGGAAGAGCCAGACATGATGGGACGGGATGAGAACCAGGTGAAGGTGAAGGTGAGGTGACTGACTGCTGCAGGTGACCCGTGTCCAGGAAAGTCCCACAGTAAAAGACCAGCTGAATATGAAGTGCTGTGTTTACACCTCATCGACTGAAACACGTTAGAAGTCGTTGAGCTGTGAGACGGGTCCGTTTATCACAGCTCCACTGACGGATCAATACACTCCATCCACTCCCACAGAGCCTCGCGCATTAGACCTGTTGGTTAAAACTCGACAGTCAATGAATAGGAAAAATGCGATGACGCCTACGCATCTGGAGTGGGCGGGGCTAGGACGGTGGGCTTCTTCGCATGATGATTGGAGAATCTGAAGGCTGACTCCAGCAGCCACTTCCGCCTCTTCTGGTAAGAGCCTTGTTCCCTCCTCCTCCTACAGTCTGGGTGTGACCTAATAACACACACATTCAAAGTTTTCTTCTTTCTCCTTCTGTTTAATTTAACAATGCACCACTGAAAACTTTACATTTCTTCAGATTTCCACCTTAATTGAAAACAGAGCTCTCAAGTCTCACGCACTGAGCGTGAGACACACGATTTCAATAAGTTCACTGAACACTGACTGACTTCAACACCGGGACACGACCAGGACCAGGACCGGGACCAGAGCCAGGTCCATGGGTCCGGGACCATCAGAACCGGTACCGGGACCACCAGAACCGGTACCGGGACCACCGGTACCGGGACCATCAGAACCGGTACCGGGACCACCAGAACCGGCACCAGGACCATCAAAACCAGATCCATCAGAACCGGAACCGGTACCGGGACCACCAGAACCGGAACCGGGGCCACCAGTACCGCGAGCAGAACCGGAACCGGCACCGCGACCGGGACTGGGACCGGGACCGGGATCAGAACCGGAACCGGAACCGAGACCGGGATCGGGATCGGGATCGGGACCGGGATCTGGATCGGGATCGGGACCGGGACCGGAATCGGGACCGGGACCGGGATCGGGACCGGGACCGGGATCGGGATCGGGACCAGATCCGGGCCCATTTCCCTCCCGCCTCTGAGGCCCTGAACCCTGACTGACTTAATCTTATTTTGGTGAGATATAAAATAATGATTCCAGTTTACAATACTTGTTAGGCAACAAAGTTTCTACCACAGGGAGTAAGAGGCTGAGACCTGCTAGCATAGGAACAGTTGGCTGGGCACTGATAATTCTCATAATTCTCATGTCAGGACAAATGTGTGACAAACTGTGTCCGGATTCTGTGGTCTGATCCTGAATGCACAAATCATCCAGTTCAGGGACATGTAAACTGAGTCATCCCTCTGGATCACAGCGAAATTCACTTAAACAAATACTTCAAAAAAAAAAACCAGACTGGCATCATTGAAAAATAATAAGATCATGTGTCAGGCAAATAAAAAGAGATTTTTACAGTAACCCAATAATAGGACATGCTGATTGAAGATAATGATGGAGAAAGTAAATATGCTCTTTAGTCATGGTGTTCAGTCATCTATTGTAGATATAATCTGTTATCAGGAGTTTACTCGGGGGATTTAACCACATTTAGCTCAAAGATGCTGCAGATAAGACCCTGATAAATATTCATTTCACTGTGTAATTGTCATTAATTCAAGGATACGTGAAGTGTTGGGGTGGTTTGGTTTTTATTTGCTGCCAGTAGAAGAAAGAAACAGGTTGATCTGTTGTTAACGTGAGGCCTTTTAAGGGTATTTGTAAAGATAAAAAAAAAGGCTTCCCACTTGGGGCCATCTTGACTGTGCTTGACGTGACATCAACCGACTGCTGGCCACTGATTGGCCAGGGTGTTGTCACTGGAAAAGTGGTCCATCAACAAGGTGCAGACGAGTGTGTTTGGAGCTGACGGTGTGACCCCGGCCACATTGAGGAGGTACTATGAAGTACTCGTTTATAATGGAAAATGACCTTAACTGAGTTGAGTTGAGTCAAGTAGAGTTGAGTAGAGTTGAGTAAAGCTGTGTAGTGGCAAAGGGCCAACAGGGAGACCAGCTGTGCCTGATACATGTAGTATCTACATGTAGTGGAAAAAGTGGAAATACCAGTGACGATAGTAGAAAAGTCTACAGATCACCAAAGTTTTTACAGTTTATCCTGGGGGGGGGAACAAGAATGTCGGAAACAAATGTCAAGATAATCCATCCAATAGTCGTGCAGATATTTCACAAATATCAAACTGTAGTTTAGGAAAAGTCAGGGAAGTCATTCTCACTCTTTTGAGACACAAATATATTTGCCCAAATTGTCAAGGCGGTCCAGTCCAGGTTACTTTACAGATTGGTGCATCATACTATTTCTAATAAAACACATCACCTTCAATTATGGGATTCTTTGCACAATTCTCAGCTCTCGAGACTCAACCTACAAGCCAGGTTTTTAAAGGCTCTTCCGGCTGTTTCATTATTTATCACATACTGCATATTTTTTATTTTTCTACCCTGATTTCTCCTCTTCTTTGTTTACGACGCTCAGATGGTAGGTTCCATGCTTTTCTGTCCTCTGCTATGACTGAAAATGGCTTTATCTCTCCTCTGTATTGTGAATGATAATTACTGGTTGTGGTTGTTTGTTTAGCCTTTTGTCTTGCCTGAAAGGGTAGATGAGAAAGAATGAAATCTAGACAGGAAGAGAGAGAGAGGGAGAGAGAACAGGCTTACGCCAGTCATTCCCCAGGGTCCTACATCACCTTGCATTGGCATTTTATTGAAATATTAAAGGTGAGGTAGATCTGCAGCGACATATTGTAAAGCCTGTCACTCCAATCACAAAGGCACTGAAGTGAGTGGAGGACGGAGAGGAAGAGCAAGAGGAAGCAGAGAATTGTGGGGCGTGGGAGGGGGTGTAGAGGGAGGCAAGGGACCTGAGGCTACAATAGAGGGAGTAAAGTGCGTGTGTGTGTGTAGATGACTGAGAGGCAGCGGATGGGAAAGTCACAGTACAACAAGCAATCATAATTTCTGAGGCACTGCTGAGAGAAGTTGGTGAGCAGGACAAGTGGAAGGAAATCGTATTGACACAGGGATGAGGAGAAGGATGTTGGGGACCTGCGTGTTGAGAAAGGCTGAGAAACCAAGAGGGGATGTTAAAACACTGGTAAACTCCACTGTGGTCCAGACATTGATTTTTGAATTTATTTATTTTAATCCTGTTGCAGGTTGATGTGTGTGCAGAGCTCCAGTTGGCTCTAGTTGTGCCCATCATACTGGGCCTGGCTCGTCAAGGTGGGGAAATGTGATTGGCACCCAGCCCAGTGGACGCAATGTTTTTGTTTTTACTACACTCCCTCTCTTTTTTCAAATACACAATTCACTGTGCACTGCGAAGTCCTTGTCACTCCTAACTCCACTTTTTGGCATGGGGAGGGTGTTGACAGCACCGTGCTCCCTCCACCATACCAAGGTGCTGAGAGCTGCTCTTCACTGACACATGAGAGGTGCATGCTGGTCCCCAGCTCTGACCCCACCGGGCAAAACACAATCCTACCCCCAAACAGGACAAATTGCAAACTCCAGGCCTCTGAGGTGGTGGATGAGAACTTCACTAAATGCCATTCATGCACCCCATAGAGTGAATCTCTCGAATGTTAATATTGCTAAATTCAACAATGGTAGACCATCAGATTTTAATGAGGTCAAGAAATCTACTTTGCTTTATACTATAATAAAATTAATTAGGTAAAGATGTGTGGAAGTAACTTACTTTCAATCTTGCACTGCACTGTGCATTCAGATGCCACAGACCAGCTGAATCCAACCACAACAAGTTATTCGGCTTTTCATGTTCCCCAAATGTCCCTGATGGCTGCTCCAGGGTTTAGATGTTCAACTGGTGACAACAACAACAGAAAGAAACATGAAGGTTAGGAATAATGCTGATTATTTTCATTTACCCAAATTAAGCCACTTAATGATATTAATGAGGTGTGTCAGATTATTTAATGGTCTGGAGTTACACTGACACAAAGGCCACAAGTCAGCTGAAGGCTCCCAAACCCCCAAGAGGACCCCTGTGGTCATTCACAGTGTGATGTACATACAAGTGAGTGGGTGGGAGTGGTATGTGTTTGCAAAGCACTTTGGGTGTTATAGTTTAAAGTAATATATTCAGAAAATTCAGCTTTCATTTAGCTTTCTACTATCACAGCATAGTATGTTTGTGTGTCTGACTGTTAGCCAAAATCCACATGGATCTTGCTGGCTTCCATCACAACAATTGCAACCAACCACTGAGAGACAATTTCCATGTTCTCTTTTTCTTGACAGATTTCATGGCCCAGAGTGAGTCATGCTGCCGACAGGAAACTACTGCATCTACACCTTGTTCTCTGCTCACGGGAATCACTCATGTAGTGTGTTGTGTGTTTGTTTGAAACGAGACAGAAATGCAGCACGTGAAAGACTGCCATCTGTCCTTTACGTGTGTCGTGTGTCATTTATCGCAGCCTCTCTTTGCCTACATATGGACAACGTGTAAAGATATTTCATATGAGCAGGTTCTCACTCCTTCACTCTCAGCTCCACCACGGGTGCTGTTGGTGCTTTTCCCACTCTTCACATATCCCAAAAGTGACACAAGAAGCTTAAGCTCTGTTCCCCACAGGCTGTCCAAAGACATCATGACAAACGCAGGCCATCAAATCAAAACACATCCTTTGGGTCTGCTTCCAAACGCACAATACATCCAGATTTGTTGAGATATGCAGCAAACAATACTGCCGTTCAAATGCTCTATATTTACTCTTTCTTTAAAGCAAAACTGTTGAGGTATACAACCCAGCCATGCTGTTGTAAACAACAAACCAGTGGAGAGGCTTAAATGTTCCAAACTTAATGAAACAACTGGGAAATGTTTGCTGGAGGGAGCTCATGACAAAGGCTTTCATTTCAATATTTATATCATTGTCTTCATTTCATCAAACAAACTGCTTTTTTCACTGAGAGATTCAAACAGGGTCTGACTTGGCGGTCAGCGTACATGCAGTTGAACCTGATCTCTAATCCAGATATTCTTCCTGTTTCATTGTGCTCTTTATGCTCTCAGTCTTTTTAGATCCTCAATAGTCTGAATGTGGCTGCTATTAGCTTCACAAATTGGACTAAAGAATTTGAATGGAGGGCTGATCCTCCTTTGGCCTGGTAAGTGATAATAATAAGGGCCAGTATTCTGTAGCACAACGAGAAATATACAATCACAACAAAGGCCTCTGTCCTGAAGTGTCGATGTCAGGAGGAACAATGGACCGTACTGTATGATGGGTGATCAAACACTATCTTCAAAATGACATTCAGAGACATGGAAGATGGACTGACAAAGGCCTTAAACCATCATTTGCTCCATCAGCTGCTAAACACTGAAAGGGCTGGTGTCGAGTTACCAGCTGCAGCAGTGAGATGGACTTGTTTATTCCTGACAACTTGACCATCATCGTTTGTATGTTGTCCAATAGAAACAGATTAGTATTGCCTCTGTGCAAACACTGCACCGTTCGTTCTCACATTCGAGTACAGCGGTATGACCCCAGGGCCGGCGTCCAGCTGGCATCCTGTTACACTGTCAGGGTAAGGGATTTCAGACAAGACAGCTTTGGAGATACGGGAAACTGGCGAGCAAACACTGATCTGATGACAGTTTTCAGAGAGAAGTCCCCTCAGCCGCTGCAGGTCTGATCTACTTGATAAAGGTTGGTGGGCTGGTGTCTTCAGCCCATTCTTCTAGTCGTTCCAGGACCAGATTATTCCTGGTTAAACAGATCTCATGCACAGTTCAATCAGCCAGAGGGGAACAGATTAGACAGTACATAGGGAGCTGCTATGAGCTCTTACTTCAACGCTTTAAGCTGGCCACAGTGGGAGGTCACAGAGTCATGATAAAGACCTGAGCTGTGAATAATAAGCCAGGTTTCCCTACTTTACTCCATTAATGAGTTTGTCAGGCTTTCCCTCCACTACACCCTTTGTTCTGTCTCAGCAGGTGCTCACTGCACTTCCATAAAGTTGACATTTAGTTTTTGGTGAAATGCCTTAAAAGCTCTGGGATGGATTGGCATGAAATTCGGCACAGATGTTCTTCGGGTCTGAATGATCTATTTAGTGATCCCCTAATTGTTCCTGTAGCACCATCATGAGACTAACCTTTGTGAATTTGAGTGAAATCTGCCATAAAATCTGGTTTACACTTCAGTGAGGATGAAATGTAGAATTAAAATGAACATTTTAATTTAAAAACACTAACACATTTTACATTCATTTACTTATACAGCAGATGCTTTTATCTAAAGTGAGAGACAACACTAATGCTTCACTGAAGTTAGTGGCTTTGAATTAAGTACTAATAAGGCAAAGTGCAAGGAGATCAGGTAAAGCTGAAAGTGTACACTGAGCACTAGCTGGGCTGTTAGAGGGGTTACAAGAGGAGGTGCTCTCTGAAGAGATGAGTCTTCAAGAGATTCTCAAATATAAAGAGGGACGACCCCTTCTCTAATAGCATTTAGTACGAGGTTCCACCATCAGGGAGCCACAAATGAGAACAGTCTGGTAGTGGCTGGTAAGGAGCAAAAGCCTGTATGATTGAGTTCAAGTAGATAAGAGTAGACCATGTTATGATTTCTAAAATCCTACGCGTGTGTGTGTGTTTGAGGGTGTGTGCTGAGATCATGCCATCTCACTCCACTGTGTTCATCTAAAATGAACAGCAAGAAATTGCTCAACTAGCCGTTGAGCCGCTCTCAGCGACCTGGAGCTGCTCTGTATGGCCGGTCCAGCAGGCCAGGTCATGTTAACATGCAAACTGAGGCTGTTCAGCATAATGAAACAGATTTAGTGATGAGTCTGCACACGGGCTGAGGTGGATCATTTATTTGATGATTCACACAGGATGTGTGATGTGTGTATAAGTGCTGCTGTGTGCATGTGTTGAATGATGCAGCCTGGTCACTTTGGGGTTTTATTATTATTATTATCAGGAGCATGGACATGCAGAGGCGCAGAGGAGATTTCATGTCAATATTATGTAAAATCTTCTAATGTATTATTCAGTCAGAAAGACGGAGCTTGAGCTTTTATGCACTGTATTTGGACACATTCAAAAGAAGGCAACGCGAACACTTAAATTTAAATTGCCTCGTGTCGTTTAATGTGTGCGATGTGTTGGCTATTAATTCTGGCACTGATCATTCATAATTTAGCAAGTGCAAATTAGCTTGTATTGATTATGGTTGTATACATCTTGGATGCATTAGTAAATCAATATTTTAATACTGTGAATAGTGATTTGGAATGTGCCTAATTAGGCTCATTAAATATAAGTAGCTAATTAGCTTTCTGAGAGAAATTCTTGTTGTGTGTGAGGAAAAAATAAATAAATCACACGCCTCTGGTTTAGTTTCCATTGTTTTATGGAAACTTTGTGTATTTAACCTGTTAGAACATGAGGGATCATAAGTTTTATGTAGTTATTGATCGTTTGATTCTAAATATATCGGGGAATGTACAATGATTTACATTCAGTGTAAGGCTGCATGATTTGGACAACAGCTTTTGCAGCAGTAGCCTCAGCAGAATTCGTCTCTTGAAGACCATAGCGATATGGCAGAAACACGAGATTATCCCACCTTGACTGCTTTGGTGTGTAACGTACACTGACTGCAATGCATTTGCTTTTATGATTCGAATGCTGTTTAATGCATGCAGCTTACTGCGAGGTAGCTCAAGTGGGGATTACAAATTTGTCTGACTCATTAAACAAATATATTTTTACTTTTTCCCTCTTTTTTTTTGCCAGTGCCCTTTTGTTGGCACCTCACAACAGCAGTATTACCAACATGGCTGTACCTCTGCAGCTTAAATAACACAAGCCAGATCATCACGGCTCGGATGAATTGTAAATAGTCAAGGGGGCAATAAATTTGTCACCGCTTGGACAGAGATAGGGCACATTACCTTCAGAAGAAGCATATTTCACCCTTCCCTGGGGCTGATGAAATGCAGAGCACAGGGGCAACACAGCATCTGTAAGTGAGGCCTTCTTTATGGCCTGATTAAGTCATCTGATGCTAGCTATAGAGCCAGCCGTACAGCTTTATTTCATCTCCCACTGTGCTGCCGTTGTAATCATCCAGGAGGACTATGAAGGTAAAACAGCATCGGAACAGTCCATGTAATATGATGGGGAGAGCCATTCCCCTTCTCTTTTTATGTCAGCCATTGTAACTTACTGCTGAGCAAGAGCCCTTTCCTTTAACATTCATAGTCTGATTATGTCGATGCTGATGAATGGGCGAGAGTTTTTTTTTGTTGGGCTGCAGCTCTGCTTAGAATCTAATTTCCCTTCATCCAAATTAATTTCCTTTTTTCTGTTTTCTTAAAATACAAAGTGTTGCCATTAAATAATAGTAGCAATTTGGTCCAGATCTTGTATATAGTGGGGAAAAAAAACATTTAACTATCAAATTAAGAGCAGGCAACTGTCCCTCTCAGTGATGGAAATGTTTCAGTGGTTTTGTGTAAAATTGAAGGCGCTAATAATTCATATGGTTTGGACATAGATTTCTCACCCTCTGTTACAGGTACATTATGCTGGTGCAGAGTTTTGTTTCAACTGATGTTCAGATCGGGTAAAGACGTACAAAGTATGTGTTGGGCATGTTAGGATGTGCTGTTGGGAGAAATGAGTTGTCAAGAGATGCTTGAAGATAGAGAGGGATGGCCCTGCCCTGATGGTATTTGGTAGCTTGTTTCACCGACTGGGAACAACAAACAAGAACAGTTTGGAATGAGATTGTCTTGTGTGCTGTAATGGCAATGCATTTAACACAACATTCACTGAAGGAATGAAGTAGACGAAAAGGAACATCAATTCAAGCAGATTGGTACAGAGCCAGATGTCACTCTGCAGGCAGGGTAGGCAGCCAGTGCAGGTCAATGAGCAGCCGTGTGACATGTGCCATTTTTGGCTGATTGAAGACCAGGTGCATTCTGGGCCTGTAAGGGTTTAACGCTGCATGAGGAGAGGCCCATCAAAAGGGTAACATGGCAAGAGATATCCATGGCCTGGACCAAGAGTTAGGCGGACTGCATAGCGGTGGTATCAAAGGTCACACGAGCAGGAGGTGGTAGACAAGGGGGCCCCAGCACCGATCCTTTTAGTACCCCTGTGGGAAGGGATGGGATAGGGATGTTTGTCCTCACTAAGATAGACTGAAGGAGTGTCCAGAGAGACTAGACTCGAACCAAGAAAGCACTTTGCCTCAGATGCCCTAATCAGACAGAGATAGCAGGATGCTGTGGTTCACCGTGTCAAAGGAGGTGGATAGGTCCAGCAAGATAAGCTGCAGCCTTAGATGCCCTCAGGGCTTCCATCAGACAACATTCAGTGGAGCGGCCACTCGTAAAGCCTGACTGAGGAAATGTCGCAGATACAAACAGTATAGAAAAGAATGGATGTTGGCTTGTCACCTTCTTCACCTTCTTGACTTTCACCGCTTATTTTGGATCATTACTGTTTCTTGGTTGTCACTGTGACTAACTGCAGATCAGAGGATTAGCATAAAACTGACCAGCTGTGCAGAGCTAATAACCATATTTGTATTCATATCTGTCTGTTATACAGAAATGCCTTTTTTTCTGATTTATAGTAGTGGTCTTAAAGATAATCTCTGTTTTCTACTACCTCTTCTACTCTTCATGTACAAACTGAGCCTAAATATTATAGTGGAAACAGAATAGGAGCTTTCACAGAACGCGAGTATTGTATCCATACTGTGCTGAGTGCATCATGTTTCTAGGAACTAAGTGGTGGCTCCCATTATATACAACCATCAGTTGTGTATAATGGGAGGAGGCTGTGATGAATATAAAGCTGGCTGGAGAAGTCTATGAAAAAAGGAGCTACTGATAGAATCTGAAAAACTCTCCTGGAGATTTTCAGACCGCTGTAGGTTTCCAGAGTTCAGCTCATCAGTTTCCACCCAGGTGCCTGGCTTAAAGCTGAAGCAGAACCTTCAAATATGTGTTAAGTTTTATCCTCCCATATCAAACAATATAAAATTCACATGTTGTTTACATCCATTAAGAGCCGTTTTCTGTTCAAATATAAATAATGCATTGGTCCCACAACAACTTCCTTGCTTGCACATCCTCATCCATATGGATGATACAAATAAAATGAAGCCTCATTTGTCAAAACTTTGTCAAGCTGCCAAACTGCTCATTAAAAACCTCACATACAGCTCCGAGGACATCCCCTCTGCCTTTACTGAAAAAATATCTTTAACATTTTTCATTAGCCAATCTGAAACCTCCTCCTGTTGTTGTTGTTGTAAAGCTGACCTAGTGTCATACAACAAGTAATAAATCTGATTCAATGAGCCTTTTTTCAAGTGATGGATCACAATGATCATAATTGATTCATGTTAAAATGCTACATGTAGAGTTTTAAATAAACACATATTCAGATAATTACCTTTGAGGCCGTGCCCACACGAGTGTAAGCAGAAGCTCAAATGATTGAGGAGCTATCCACAGCCATTCATCATGGCACACAGATGAGCAGGCATCATATTACAATAATGCACCTTCCTCTTATGAAAACTTCAAAATCAATAGTTTTGAATAATACTGTGGCGATATCGGGTTCCCCCCCTTGTACTGTAAACTGTATATGTGATCAAACCAAGTGCACTTTACATGCCATGCAGGTTTTACAAAAGAAATGTCCTTTTGTTGTGTGCATGTGTGTGCTTGTCTATGTGTGTGTGTGTGTGTGTCAATGCAGCATTAGCGAGCCAGGAGCACTTTGGCCCTGGGCCGGTGTGTCCAGACTCACAGGCTCCGGACAAGAAGGGGCCAGAGGCTCCATGAGGCAAAAATACCAACAGAGTATTTACAGCATGTTCACTGTTAACCCTTTACTCTGGGCTGTTGTCATCATACATGCTAACAATCACTGTTTAAACCTTCAGTTCAACCTCCTGCACAGCCTTAATGTAAAGTAAGTTTGTTTGCATGTGTGTTAACATGACTCAGCTTTCACAGGCCAAACTGTGTTTTCAGTGATGCCGGATCAGAGAGCTGTTTACGTTCAGAGTTTAAAACAGCGGAGCATCAGAAATCTTTCCCCATTGTACATTTTGGCAGCAGAGAACAGATGGTGAGGCAGAGCCATCTGACAGACCTGTTTGTGTTTTTCAAATCATGAAATTCTATATAACATGCCCCTTAATCATTTTATAACCACCCCCTCTCTGTTTTCATCTGTTTGTGTCTCTCCCTGTCTCTCTCTTTCTGTTTCCCTCTGTTTCCCCTCACTTTCTTGCCTTGCTTATTATCATCTCAGTATGTGCCAGACTTTATCTAATCCTCATGCCTCTCTTCCCTCTGCTTGTTTTAGCTCTCAATGAGCTGCACTGCTTCCCCGAGATATTTCAAATAAGGAGAGGGAGAATTTGGTTTCATATGCAGCGACTGACTATATTTTACCCTCAGCCACTCGCGATGCTGACGACGTGCTGCGGAGGTTTAACGACAGCACAAGAGCATAACAAAAGGCTTCAAAAAAAAAAAAAAAAAAAGCTTGAAAATGACACAAGCTCTTCAAGAAATGAGAAATCATGTATAGTGTGTCTCAACATGGTTTTATTCAACAGCACCACTCTGTGCCAGTCCCTCTCTCATGGCTCTGCATTCATTGCTGGTGTATGTGCACATTAGGTTCTTTTATATCTGTGGGTGGAGGAATTTCCTGGGAGTTCACCTCTGAACCTTTGCAGCCGTGTTGAGAAGCCACACCACCACCACCACCACCACCCACCTGCTCCGCTCAAGTGTCGCACCTCCTGTATATTTTCCTTTATTTCCATTATTTACAACCGTCTTTTAAAAATACAGGCGTATCAATAAAACTTTGTTCCATCACCACATGCGCATTGTTATGTTAATTACTTTATAAGTTCCTCGAGCAGGTGAATTCATTTGTACGTGCTGCAGTGAATCGTGTCTGAAGTAATAAATCAAATCAAATATTTTGACAGTGCTACACTTGATGGTAATGTAGTACCCTGCTAATCTTCACCTCTCTCACTCCTTTATCGTGAATGAATAACACTGGATTATGTTCTGGTGAGTAGGAGCATCGCTGCTGATGCTGACTGCACACAACTGCTTTTCTGTTTATTCCAAACAAATGAAAAATGAAACACATCAGCTCCTGTGAGCCACAGGACTTAACCTAACGTGATGTTCTGATATCCCAGATGTAAGGAATTGCATATATGTAAACGTTCAGAGTTTACAGTGAAACATTTGTTTGGTGTTTATGTTCAAAAGTAAAAGTAAATACTATCATCTTAACAGGGAACACATGAGTGACTGTCGGTCATAAAGCCCCCGATTCATCACCAACTATTCATTAAGAAAGGTCCTTTAGGCAGATTAACAAGAAACTTATCATTGGATTCTCATTAATTAACTTAATAGTCTCCTGTCAGATACATTTGAA
Organism: Selene dorsalis; assembly: GCA_900303245.1. Classification (NCBI taxonomy): domain Eukaryota; kingdom Metazoa; phylum Chordata; class Actinopteri; order Carangiformes; family Carangidae; genus Selene; species Selene dorsalis. Next base: position 17,747 of record OMNW01014610.1, read on the forward strand.
TATGACTGATTCAGATTTATTAAGGAACTACTTGTGGCAGCTTGTTAATTACTTTAACTGGTCAAACGACGCAGGGATTTGTGCCACTAATTCCAACGTGTTACCATTTTGTTTTTATCTGCTGCAGTAACGTATTAAAGGTTCATTTCATGCACGATATAAATGCCTGAAGACGTCTGCTGTGGACGGGTGTGAGTGTATCGGTATAAAGAAGCTGACTGACATACAGTGTGTGGTGTTCAAAGAGCAGAAACATTGAATTTTAGGAATCTAAGAGCAAAGAGTTTTCATAAAACGATGCCTAAACGCGCTGCTGTTGCCCTTTCTTGAGTTTCGATCCTAAGCACAAACAATCCAAAATCTCAGAGTTTCATCATCCGGAGGACAGTCAATGACATCATGTGGAAAAACTGAGCTGAGGTCGATTTTAGTTGAACTGACCCTTTAAAGCAGCAGGAGAAGAACTAAGGGCTCCATATTCGTACACTTAGCAGTGCTTACTCCTTGCCGATGCAAAGCCACATTAATGTCTGCGGCCTCTGTTGCCATATCACGGCGAGCAGGAAATCTTTCCCCATTGCTTCTCCCCCGGTGGCCTGGCTGGCGGTTTAATTTTGTTGAAGTCTTGGCAGATTACGGCTACCTCAGCGCTGCTGTCATGGAGAATGCGGCCCAGGCAGGCAGTGAACGGGGAGCCGGCACATTGATAAGGACAGCTGCTCTTGTGAGATTTCCCAGGAGAGAACAGTGAGACAGGGCCGGCGAAGACACGGTGGACGTCAGGTGAAAACACCGGGGCCACCCTCATTGTGGCACACCGGCTGGTATTCAAGTCCCACTTATTATCTGATAGGCAGCTTACAAGCTGAGAGACCATCAACTTTTGTTGGTGAAATCTCGGGGCTTAAGGGTTGTATTCTGATTGGATTCACTGGCCCCGGCACAAGAAGATCAGCAAGCAGATTGATTAAGGAAAAATAAGTCTTTTTCTCCCCCACTGGATTTATTGCAGAAAAAAAAAAAAAAAAAAAAACATAAGAAAAATTGCTCCAACTTCACAGCAGAGTTTTTCGAACTTCAAAAGTAAGGCGGTAGAGACAACAGAACAAAAAGGTATTGACAACAATGAGCGCCGGCATTAATCATCGGCAAAACAGGGGAAGAAGACCAAAAAAAAAAAAAAAAAAATTTATGCAGTTCAGCTTTACATGAGACAACACATGCTTTAATGGGCTCATCAGGGAACAGTTTGTTCTCCAATAAAAGCAGTGAAAATGACATTCATTTCAGTGGGTTCACGTTTGAAAACTCCCCCCGAGGCACGGCAGCTCGCCTCCACCATTTATCTTAAACTCTTATTTCCATTCAGGCTTTTTGTTTATCCAAAACAAAGACGCTGAAACAAAATGGCATTCCCACAACACGGCGAGAAAAGCAGCAACCACAAACAACGCTGAGCGCTCTCCTTCTCATTGTGAGAGCCAGGCAGCAGTGTGCGCGGGGCCCTCACCGGAGGGCACCACCCCTGCTCTTTCCCAGGATCCCACTGGGTTTTCCTTGACAGAAACGGAGAGAGGAGAGAGACTTTGAGGAGGAAATGTTTCTCCCTCTGTGCGAGCGTTCACGGGGAGCAGAAACTCGACAGAACAGAAACTTTTGTGTGTGTGTGTGCGTGCACGCGTGTACAGTATGTTGTGAATGTTTGAACAGGCTGCCTTTGAAAAATTGTCCCGTCATGAATTATGGCCATCTGTTTATCTGTATTTTCTGATGGTTGCGTGGCACTGGGCAAGAATGCTGATAGAAATCTTCCCACTTGCATCAGAGGTTAGAGCTGCTATTTCTATATATGATTATGAAAAACACAGTACCACCCACTTTATATTTCAATTTGGTCCAATTTAGGATTTTAGTCAAACATCTAGCAGGGATATGAACAGAAACAGATTCATTTAGAACTGAAAATAAGATCAAAAGATTAGTTTTTTTGCTTTTTCAATTTAAAGAAAATCCATATGTCTTAGAAAACGAGAGACATGATATAAAAACACCATGTAAATTAAGAGAAAAATAGGCTGTAGGCAAAAACACTGAATGTCACATTCAATATCCACCTTGGTAACGTCTGATCATGTTTGACCCGACTTCTTGCGCAGTGCAGGATAAAGCTTGACAGATGTTGCACAGGTGTTATTTTTAACCTTCTGATCTGACGCTGAAACCAGACGCCTTCAGCATCGGTCACGGAGACGACATGAGATGAAATCAGGCACCGCCTTAACCGTCTGGACCTCTGCATGTGCAACCTCCTTTCAAACATTATGTAATACTGCCCAATGAGCTTTAACAGCACATGTTTGTTCGCTAACTCTCTCCTCTCAATATGCTCAGGCCAATCCCCACAGACCCCACTGTAAAAATGCCCAACTTTACTTTATATATCACCGGTTCATTTATTCAGCAACATAGATAAACAGCTGAACTCATTCATATTCTCAGCACATTTACAATTGCAGCACTTGGACTACATCTCTAATAAATACACACACTAGGAGGGGGGTAAAATAAAAATCGATACGACATAGTATCATGATATGCGTGGCAATATTGTATTGATACATGGATACCAAATATAGATCTAATATTGGGTAAATTCAAACAATCCTTGCTCTCGTGCACACTTTAAATATCTTTTAACTTCATAATAATGTCCACTATAACTTCTGTGAGAAAAAAGAAACAAACTAAACACATCTACAGTCCTGAAATTAAAGACTCAATCAAAGCGCCTACAGACTGATATATGGCCGTGGGAATGCAGCCCAGCCCATAACGCCACCTGAGAGTCGTCTATACCTCATGCTGATGACCGGTCATTCAGCAGCAGTACAGACTCTTACAGGAATAATCTTCCTGCTGGTTTTATTACAGTGATGAATGGCTGCTCGTTAGTGTCAGCTACCTTTCAAAAAGGTTGGACTTACATGATGAGTCCCCTTCATTCAAAAAAAAAAAAAAAAAGTGTCATGACAGGCCGATACATATCATGAGCTCATGGAATATCATTCTCCTCATACTGAACTAAATAAAAGAGGATGCTGGGTGTTTCGCACGCTCCATCATCTTCATTAACAGTTTATACCAGCGGGCGGGTACAGTACACACACGGGCTCAGACTAACAAGTGTATGGTGTGTGTGCATGCAGACGAGATATATGTCTCTGAATGTAGTCATCTTTATGTTTAATAATCTCTGATCATGTGGATTCTGAGCTTAGCACAGCTGGTGGGTTGATACTTCCTCTCCCTGAGGTGCTTTTATCCTTGTTCAGACTTGATTGGTATTCATGTAGGCCGCTGTCTTAATGCACAGAGGCGTCTGTGGACAGTGGATTGAGCGAGCTGACTGCTTCACGCTCTGTACTGTCAAGAGGAAATAATTCTCCTTCTGTGTTTTAAAAGCTTTATTTCTTCAAGTTATTTATGGATTTTTAAGGTGTTTCCTCCTTTAGAATTTCACTTTCATGCTTCTCTCTCTTGGGTTTGACATGAAAGAACATTATCGCGGTGTTACGTGACGGCATTCGCAAAATCCTCTGAGTGGAGGACACACGGGTCTGTCGGTGGCTGTGGTCTGAATGGATCGTAACCCCGCGACTTTGACACAGTGCCACTGTTGCCGAGTCCCTTTTTTTAGATCCCGTGTCAAGCGCTGGTGCGATGCATCACTATCACAGCCTCTAGTTCCTTTGGCAACTGCCTGCCGGTGAGTCATCGCCCCCGCACATCACAACAGGATGATCACTCAGTTTTCTACCACGGCAATATCGTGCAAACACCTCAGCGTGTTCTGTCATCTCAGGTAAACATCCCTTCATGTACACATTCTTTATGCCGCGGAGCCTTTGAAGGTCACATAAATGAAGCATGATGATACGGAGAGAAAAGGGATTTCAAGACAATATTTTTGCCACAGCAGAGAATAAACACACAAAGAAGGCCACAGATTCACTTGATCTTGTTGTGATTTCTGAAATATTCTTGTGCTATTTGTGGTTAATGAGGGATAAATAAAGGATGTTCACTTGTACTTACAATGACAAAATATCCAAGCAGCCTGTCAGATGGCCCAACTGTCTGAATGCTAATGATTCATGCTAAATAATATGTATAAAGTGGTTTAAGTGCAGCAAACATCGGCCCGCGTGTAACTAAAGACGACTTTGGAAACATTATTAGTCTTTAAGTCCTCTGCTTTTCAACATTTGCGAATAAATATTGAATCATCCTTCAAGGCTGGTATATTACACGCATGTCACAGGGAGACTATTTCAGTCCTGCTCCCCATCTGACACTGATCTGGGGCATTTTATCGAGGGCAGGGGAGAGAATGGAGACATTAATGGGTGCTGTAATTGCATGGTGAGGCTAAAATAGAAAGATGAGTGAAAAAAGATAAAATCAGGGGAAAAAAATATGGTAAAGTGCTGCTGTAAAAGATACCCCGAAAAGAATCTGAATACATCACGGCGGAAAACGTTTGACAAATTACAGCCAGGATCCCAGCCAACATTTTAGGAATAAATACAGTATGGGTTCTGGGCAGATTTGCTATCTTCCATCATGCACATGAGATTTTCCTTTCACTTTTCTAAAACTCATGACACACTTACTTCCTGTGTGGACTGTTCCTGCCCTGTAGCCACTGTATGTTTTTCTGCAACTCTGTGCAGATCAAAATGTTTAATGGATGTACAGAGGAGGATGTAGTGTTGATCTTGTCTCACGTTTCCACAATAAGCCACAACAAAGACGAACAAGGTGAAGGCAAGGGGAGTTAAGAGTTAATAAGACAAGGTAGGAACCTTGTAAATGACCATCTCAAAGGTTATTTGCATTCTGCCTGTGTCAGCTGGTTTCAGCCTTTATCTTGCCTCTTTATCTGTTGTATATGTGAGCACGGAGAGAGGCAAACATCATGTTTTAATAGAGCTGAACTCCCACTGAAGCTGAGCTCATTTACATGTTTTTCTGTTTCTGTTGTCAGACGGTGGAACAAGTGACTGAGACGAGGGCCCATTAAAGACGACATGTTAAAAAGCCGATTCCAAGCTGCTGCTCTGCACTGAAAAAAATCTTGACTTTAAAAACTTACAACACCATCTTGAGAAAATGACCAAACAAGTAAAAGTCAAAGACAATAGCTTTGCTGTGATTTTGGACATACACCTTGATGTTTAAAAGCAGAACTAAACTTTAAAACAGTATCGAGTGCGCTGGGTTTGAATCCCTGGGATCTCTGGGTGCTACAGTGATACTGGCATAATTAATGACATATAATAAAAGCAGAGCCTTGAACCTGTGGGCTGTGATGTTTCCACCGGCTTTCTTATTCATTTACTATGTTGAATAAATGTGACTGTAAGCATCGTATCACTGAATAAAAGGCAAATTAAGGACATCTGTTCTTCATTAATCTGATGAAAACGAGAGCACTCTCGACTCTTATGTGTTTTGTTTTTACGTCAGACAGGAACGGCTTCAAAGCCACGTCCCGTCCAATCAGCACTGACTCTCCGTGGCCCTGCTCATTCTCCACGTCTCATTTTTCAGATGTTTTAATGTGCTGCACTAAGTCTGCACTGTAACACAGATAATTAGTACATTAATCTATGATATCATCGACCTCTGATTATGATGTAACTATTTACAAATCAATAAGGGCTGTGGGCCGTTTGAGGCGCTGTGGTACAACGTTGGGGTGATATCGTACAGGAACGTGATTAGCTATTCAAAGCCTGTAAATGCTTTTGTGAGGAGTGGATCAGAGGAGGCAAAGCCCAGTCCTCAGATCACAGCTGCACTAATCCCACCTGTTGATTGGCCCTGTAATGATAATGTTTTGACCTGCCCCCCCGTTAACGGACAGGTTCCAAGGACGATGACTAACAACTTCCATGTCTTTTGACCTTGTTGATGCAGGAAAGCTTTGAAATACGATCAATACGTGAGTTTTGTGTCGGTGACAACATCTGTCTCCCATGAGGAAAACTGTGCCACATGTCTCATAGAGATACTCAGATACTAATCAATACACAAAATTAATATCGGATTAGCTGCTGTTTTGTATTTTGGTCCAAAACAAAAAAAAGCAATATTGCTGTTTGGAAGTAATTTCCATATGAGGCAGAGTATTGAATATTTTTCTAGGTATTGATATCGATTATGTAAATGGCTACCGTCTCTTCTTTACAGCATCACTTGTGACCTCATAGTATGTGTCACAGAAATGCTGCAGTTACCTTTGACGACAGATTTGTTTTTGGGGATTTTTTTGCCATTTTTTAAGTGCACATAATGAAACTTGTCTAAATCCAGTCAGAGCCTGGCAACAGATAAAGGAATAGCAGCTGCCGTCTCTTCTGTCCACCTGAGAAAGAATCTTATTGAAGCCTGATCCATCCCCACTGTCCTCCACAGATATGTCACCTGATTACAAACTGGAGAAAGCAGAGAGAGAGAGAGAGAGAGAGAGAGAGAGAGAGAGAGAGAGATGGGAGGGAAACTGGCAACGTGCTGGTACTGGCTGGAAACCAGTGTGCGACTGGGAGAGAACCGTGTGACACCACATTGTCCCTAACACAACAGATCTGCATTCAGCCTCATCAGAGTTACAGTTACAATTTATGTGCAATTTACAGTATTTCTGTGTTTTGTTTAAGGTTTTATGGTTTAAAACCACAGAGTTTTGTCGTGTGAGAAAAAGAAGTGACGCAGAATTACTGAATGTTATTGTGATTATTTTATGTCGAAGCAAAGAGAAGCGACTTCAGGCCACACTGACGGCGGTTGTGTTGATAATGTGGTCTGGAGAAATGAGTGTCACCATCATAAAACAGCCAGGGTATGTGTGTGCAGCATGTGAAATCGGACAGTGCTCAGCGTGTGAGGGGAACTCTTGTCAGAGTCTGTGCTGTGCAGGCAGCAACAAGCCTCATGCCAACACATTGTTGAATCACTTCAGTGGCTGAAAACAAACGATTCATTTGAGAAAACACCGGCTTGTTACGATTAACGTGCAACAAAGCTCACAAACGCATCACACTCACACACAGACCCTGTCAGGTGTGGAGCGTGACGCAGAGGCCCCTTTTAACAATTCCCCTTGAATTAGATTTTACTCTTGACTTAATCTCTTTATTCGGGTGTAGAGGCTTTTTTTTGTCAAGGAGGTTGTGCATGATGTGGCTTAATCCTTCTGCCTGCATGGGCAGAGGCAGGCCTTTGATCAGCTCCTGTTTGATGAGCGATATCGACAGACCTCATCTGACACAGCGGACAGCGTGCTGCCGAGCCCTGC
>OMNW01014610.1:25126-41460 GCA_900303245.1 Selene dorsalis
GGAGATAGAAGATAGCGTCAAATGTCGGGAAACACAGAGAGGGAAAAAAAAATAGCTGTTGCAGGAGCGACTGACTGGACCTCGACTTGATTTATGAGAACGCTTCTTTTTTATTTCCCCTGTCTCATTGTAAATACACAAATCGGGCAAAACGACGAAGTACGAGCACACGTGCACCCAGAAACACAGACTCCACTTCCTGCCAACCTCTGCAGAAGGTTAATAATGATCTCTGGTGTGACTTTCTGAGAGGTCAAAGACACAAAAATAAGAGCTTGGCTTGTGCATGAAGGCAGTTTCCCAGTGGTTCATTGTCCCCTCTGTGGCTGCGTGACATTTAGAAACACTAATAATGTGCTAATGATGCAGTATTTTCATAGAGCTGCCCCATGCCACCAATGGCAGGTACTGCAGCTTTCTCTTGTTTGCCCTCTGAAAAAAGTCAAACACTTAATTAATGTCCGATTTAACCTGAGACAAAAGGTGGCGGAGGATGTGCTCATACAATTTGACATACAGCCTGTTTTTCTTGTCAGTGAAGTGGCAGCAGGATGTCGACAGCAAAAGGTGCCGGCGGTGACAAGTATCTTTTTTTCCCCTCCCTTTTTAATTTTTAATCAGGATCCAGTTTCAGTTCGATCTAAAGTTGGTGAATATGATTTTCTAGGTTCTCGAATAATAACCTACTTTTTCCACTTTAACATCTCTTCATAACAGAAACGACTGGAAGTGACACCCGCTGCTGGTGTTTGTCTCTTTTGTCTGGCCTGCTGCAGAAGTGATCTTACACGTGTACATGTCATGTTATGCAGAAATGTAAATTTAGCATCTACATTTGCCCTTCAGGATCCCAAAAGGAGCTCGTTAGCAGCATTTTCCTTCTGTACTGGAGGTAAGGTGCACAGTGAGGAGTGTGCAGCTTTATGCTGCGCCCTATCACGGATTGTTGGAAGACAACAGGGACTCCTGGTTTGAATTAGCAATTTTACACAGGAGGGAAATAAACAAGCTTTTATTATATTCAGCTTATCAGACAGAAAGTTAATGCTGTGTGCATCTGTTCACTGCTGTTACTTTTTAACTTCGTCATGTCCAACAACGCTGAGTGACGGCTAACACCTGAGTCTAAGCGTAACAACAAACGCAACATGTCAATCCACCTTCCAGACTGCACAGCTGAGTGGTCACGACAATCAACCGGCGTCAAAGAAAACCGCTGAAGGTTTTCTGTTTGTCGAACAAAAAATATCTGAGGAAGAAAGAGGGGGAAAATAAAGGATGAAGGAAAATAGAAGGAAAAGGGTGAAAAAAAAAGTGACGGAGAAAAGGGGGTGAGCTAAGCCTGTTTCAGTCTAAATGTAATAGTTTGTTTATTTATTCCATTTAACAAAAAAAGACTATAAAATAATAATGATCTGGATTTGAATTCTCATTTATATCTATTACACTACAATATGTTAGCTGCAGCCTACCATACTTCTATCAAGTATAAACAGCTGGAGCAATATCCATCATGACTGAAAAGACAATGAAAAGGTCGACACATACACCTAAATCTGACATGACAGCACAACAAGCCTGTACGTGTGGAAAAAAGCTAAATATATGTGTATTTTCAATGTCTGACTGGACTTGCAATGACTAAAAACTACTTCTTTTATGTTTGATGCAGACGCACACACGCATAAAAGCAGGCTGGGGTGAGAGAGGCTGATGCTGCGACTGAGTAAATCACCCTGCCCCAACCTCTCCCCCCTACATGGGAATGAAAGTGCATTTGAAAGCTATTTTTTCCCAATTTGCTTCTGTTTAAGCAGATTGTCAACTACTGAATACCAAAGCCCAGCTGCCCCCTGACATTATTCATGGTGCAGTGAACCAGGCTCTCTGAGTGGAGGAATCAGAAATTACTGAAGGACGATTCAAAACAAAGAGCACTTGAGCCACGATCTGGGAGAGCTGAAGGCCTGGCTTGTTGGGATTTTTTTTGTTGTTTTTTTTTTTTCTCCTCTCCCCCGTCCTCTTTTTTTTCCTCTTTAAGCCAGGAGTTATATCATGGGTGCAATTTAACATCTGAGAGGAGGGAGGGATCTGGATTTTCATAATCTTATGATAAGGAAAGGGATTAAGAATAAAGAAGGGATTAATTCGCTTGATCTGCCAATATGGTGGACCAACAATTTTACCCTCAGGAAGTGATATGTTCTCCTCCTTGTACAAACCTAAGTATAACCCAATTACTATTCTCTGAAGAAAGTTAATTCAGCCACATCATGTTGTGATGACTGGACCTGGCCTGGTAATATTCCACTACATCCTCTGTCACCTGTTGAAATGAACAGACCATATATGTTTATATGTAAAAGTCAGGATCTCTTTAATCGTCTGGATGAAAGAAATGAGGTGTATGAGACAATAATAGCTAAATATGTAATTATTCAGCACTGGACTTATCCACTGGGAAAATTAATAGTGATCAGCCACTGAGCCCAGTCTCAAATTATGCTCCTGTGGCCAACCAACACAGCATCCCACTGACCTGTGGTGTATTAGAGCAGACAGAGAAACGACTGGTAATCTTTCACTGCTATAAGGCAGACGGAAATGACATAATGGCGGCTTCAGAGTAGTGATGAATGAATCATGCCACAAGTGGAAGCGAACAGCTGAATGCAAAACCTTTAAAATCCAAACGGAAAAAAAAAAATGAAAGATGATCATTTTAAAATTGTCTACTTCCAAAACTAAAAAAATGGACCACGAGCAAAAAATCCACTTCAGTACAATTCAGTATGTTCTTTTTTTATGAAAGTGCTCATATGCATTAATTTATCTCCAGTTCTTTTAAATCATTGACATTAATTTTCAGGCGCGTGTCAGTCAGTCAATATTAACACGATAAACATGAGGTGAACTGCTCCTTCATATATCAGCCACCGTAGTACACAATCACACAACTCTCCAAACAAACCAAACAACAACACTCTTCCATGTACGCAAAAGTTAGTCATGGAGTCCCACAAGGTTCTGTGCTTGGACCACTTTCATTTATGCAATATCATCAGGAGGCAGCAGATAAATTCACATTGGTATGCAGATGACACCCTGTTGTATTTATCTATTAAGTCACATCAGATTAATCTTAATGAAATGGCCAAACTTCGTGCATGTCTCAAAGATATTAACAAACGGAACAACTATAATATATATATAATGAGGTCTATGTCTGGTTCCTGGAGTTTCTAAGAGTCGAGAAGGAGCTATCGGGCTCCTCCCCTGTGGACCCAGCTCACAGACACCCCCTTCCACATGAAGATTAGGCTTCAAACTGTCCTCGTTTATAAAGCTTATAGTTCTGGCTAGTTCAGATGAGCCTTGAACCATCCCATAGTTATTCTGCTATAGGCTTCAAGTGATGGGAGACCTCACCTGATGCACTGTGCACTCTCTGTAACACAACTTGACACTTGTTTGTGAGGACAATTTTTACCACAACAGCCCCCAAAATGTTCAATGCACCTCTGCACCAATTTCATCAAAAATGCACAACAGGAAGGAACTGTTGTTGTGGCAGTGAAAATAAAGCAAGAGCTTTCAAAACCCCGCAACATGACGCAGCAGCTTCCACACACACTGTACAAGAGGTTTTCATTTGCTCATTAAGTTACATTCAATTTGACAATGATATTTTGAAAATGCAATCATGTAAAAGTATTTTTTCCCCCATTATCATTAACATCACATCATGTCTCTGGAAACAAATGACGTACAAAAGGGACAAAGCGCTGTTTCCGAGTGTATGTATAAGCCATTCTGTACAGAGAGGGAGACACAATCATCTTAAAGCCTGGTGCTTTATGAGGTTTATAATGAGCACTGATCTCTATCTGCATTGGGGAGGGAAGATGGAGGTGATTAGAAGTTGATGCTCCCTCAGGCTTGCGATTATGGTAAATATACCGGTCGTCACTGGGGATCATTAAAAACAGCTTTCTCATCTCCCCCAAGTGACTGCTTATGTTACTGGACCCTCAGAGGCAAAGCTAAACCTGTCGGTTTATAGGGGGAAAAGAGTATACAGGATATCACAGGAGTGGGCCTGGGCAGCTCTGAAGCATCCTGTCTACGCTATGTTAACACTATGTCATTATAGAGGACACTGTGCAAATCTTACATATCCAGGGTTCTTTCATATTTCATCCTGTACACATCGGTGCATCAGAAAAGCTGTAACAGAAAAGTAAACTTGATAAATTTTCTCTTTTTTTTCATCCTATCAGTCTATCTACAGCTAATAATGGCTGTTTCAGAACTGATCCATTATAAATCTTTCCTGCAGGCAAATGTTTACTCAGCTCGTCTGCTGGCAGGCGAGACGTTAAGCCATACCATTTAAACCCAACATGTTAAAACCCACTGAGAAATGCAGGGTCAATAAGCAGGCTCCCACACTCACCATGATGGCAGTGAAGCCACGTCACCCAGCACCGGGATTTGCCCTCTGGGAGGTCCAGGCTGAGGCTGTGACAGCCTTCAAGCTTTCACACACTTCTCACCTTCAGCAGAGAAGCTGGTGGAAAGGTTTCGACATGGGACAGAAAAAATATAAAAAGGTGGGATCACAAAACTGCTCTCAGTGAGCAATTTCAAGAAGAGGAGGACAACATGCAAGAGGTTAAACAAGGCCGACTTTAAAGTACAAGCACAGAGTTTCCTGCAGTAAACAAGCTGTAACGCTGTTCCTGTGTCAGGTTTCAGACAGTTTAAAACTCTATTTTACATGTCTCTGGTGTTTTATTAGAAGCGTTGATGTCCATAAGAATTTCTGATTTTATAAAAAGTCACATGATCTCGGTTTTATCTCAGGCCTCGGTCAGAAGCCAATCAGAAGAAAGGAGGGTCTGAGCCTCTATATACTATATGGGTGCTGCACAACTGAGCAAAACTCACATTTACGGTTGAGGCACCTGTGAAGCGTCCCACTCCAGCACAGCACACAATGTAGCTGTCAAGGTTTGATGTGGCTCCTCTTTTCTAGCTGGTAACCACCAACTTGGCCTTTTGAAATCACAGCTGTAGATTGTATCAGATATAGTTAGCTAACCTCAAACACGCTCCTTAACAGGCCAGTGTATTCCATCTGAACAGCTTGTCAGAAGGTCAAACGGCTACGAACACACACCTCTCTGACATCACATCAGGAGAGCCGAGTCTGACATTCACATCCAGTGCACAGCGATTGTTCAGCTGTGTTGAAGCGAGAGAGGAGCCAGGGACTGAACTTTTCTCTCAGCTCTGTTTTCATTTGTTACACAACTATTTTTCTGTCACTTTTCATGTCAACAACCGAGGTCAACACTCTGGACATATTCCAGGAGAGACTGTCTGAATAAAAGCAGCAGTGTACCGACCCCACCTTCCTGGAGAAGTGAGCTTTTGATGGCCAAACAACACCTCGGCCATCAAGCTTCTGGTCTTGTTATTTTGGTCTTTGAAAGACAAGACATTGACAATCTCACAATATCCCCATACCTGGTAGCAGTTGGTACAGCTATGATCTGAAAGCTGCTGTTTGAAGAGGGGGTTTCACTAAATGATCAATTAAAGAGATCCAGAGAAAAAAAATCAAAGCATATTGACGAGGCAAGAGGACCTAGCTGCAGCCACAGCAGAGGTGACACGGATAACTCAAGTGATTTAAATGAAAGACTTCTAACTTGCAGTCTGACGAATAGGTAAACAGGCGTGGTGGGTGTTTGGGGTCAGGGTGGGGTGAGATGAAAAGCCAAGTGATAGAGGCACCGGGAAATTGTGGCACATTCAGCTCCATTAAGAAAGTCAGAGGTTGGCTCTGTTTTGCTCTGTATCTGTTTACACAGGTTTTCTACGTGGGTGCAAATGCATCAATATTTCTATTACCAACATATCAACAGGGCTGAGGATTTCACATGACAGCAGCTTGTGCAGTTCTTCAGTTGAGTGCTTTCAGCATCGTTGCACCCAACAGATTTTTGTTTTTTTTTTGTCTTGGTACACCATAACAATAACAACAACAAGAAAAAACTATGGGGAACGCACGGCAAGATAACAGGCAGAAGTGGGTGTAAACAGGACAGATACACCCAATCACAAAGCTTCCCTGACACAAACACTTGTGTATGTATGTCATGCTCTGTGATGTCCTTCTCACAAACAGAGACAGAGCTGAGAGAGAAAGTTGAGGATCCATAAATCTTTTAACAGATGTGACGGATATCAGTACATGACCCTTGCGCCTTCCTTGATGCATCACTGCAATGCGCTTGTCATCTTTGTTTTTTGCTTATTATTCGCTGAGAGAATCCACAGATTTGCCTCAGGTGCATTTTTCCATTCTCTGTTTCATTATTTGCTCAGATTAATAAGAGCATTGGTATCAGCGGCGGCGTGGTCGGCTAAGCTGTGTCTAATAGGCTAGAGTCTAGACATACCCATACCAATTATCCACTGTAAATAGAATCCACGCTTTGGCTCAAGGCTTTGTTTATTCAATTCTATTCACTTCATTTCCGCGTGATTATAATTAAAGAAAATAAACACCTGCTTAGAAGGTGAAGGCTTGAGAAAGTGTTAGTTACACTACATCATGTAGGTGTGCACTGTGATGTTAACTGTCAAAAATACAATTACAAACATTTATGAAAACGTCATGGAAAAAAAAAATCTGGTTTAATTGAAAAGGAATATCTGTTAATTGCTCAATACTGTACAACTCTGTTTAGCCCTGTTAATATTTTGTACAAACATGTTTCAATGTAACACAGTTCCATCATAGTGAATCATGAATAATGCATGTTTTTCTCATGCAAGCAGAATAAACCAAATAAAATTATTCTGTATCAGAAAAAGTACAAACTGTAGTTGTTATTCCCAAAGCCACTTATATAAACATATATACATTTACTATTACTACTTTATTGCAGGAACTCAAGGTGTATTCTGTTGTATTTCTGACAAGTAGTTACAGTTGTGTTAGATAATTAGCCCTGGACAAAATAAAAGCATCCAAAAATAACCATAGAAAAAGAAATATATATATATATAGGCGGCGTTGTATTCTCCTCTTTGTATAATAAGACTCAGCAGGTGTTGAACATGAATGGAAAGCCACATCAGTCGACCGCTGCCACAGAGTCGCTTACAGTTTTGAAAACTACAGACAAAAATTGTTTCAAATACTTTTGAAAAATGGAGAAAGAAAAAAGTGCACCGCCACTGTAGCTGTGAGATTTTACTTCATCTAAACACAGGTGAAACTGATCCATAACAAAAATAAATGCCATTTAATATTTAAATAAAATAAAAATAAAAACCTTTTCAAGACAAGTATGAATGAACTTTGACCTGCTTCACACTCCTTCCTTTACCTGACAGCACTGCACTCACTCACACTGAGAGAGGACCACATTTTTCCACTAGATTAATGTTAGTGCTCATCGTATCTTCATCAGTTGCAACTGAACTCCCAAAAATGTCAAAGGCACAGTCAGAGACATAGGCTTCCTTTCAGCCATGAGTCAAGAGACACACGTTCACCTCGTCAGCTTGTCCTGCTTGCCCACTGATGTACCACGACATTTGCTTACGGCGCAAAAAGAAGAAGTCGCAGCGAGTCAGCCACCAACCTGAAGCCATCACCGAGGCCATGGTACATCGCAAGTGACACAAAGTCAGGACCCAAATCTCGGTATAGACAGGGCTAAATCTTTCATGAATTTATCATTTCTTATTCATAACAACTTTCTATCCACAATTTCTTTTTTCTCCCCCCAACAGATCTGCGACTGACAGGAGAGGTCCTTGGTGAGTGACCTTGGGGGTGCAGTTAAAGTTAGAAAGTGCAGAGCTTATTCAAAACATCACTAGAAGAGACTGTTGTGACAGGGCGACCCTGCAGTAAGCCATGCTCTGTTTAATAGCCGTTAGCCATGCATGAAAAATATACAGTGCAGATTAGATAAGTGACTATCACTTAAATGATTCGCCTGTGGACTCCAGTGTGTGTGAGGTGGTGGTGGGGGGGCACATTACATTTCCTAATACCAATTCCATCATATCATGGCCTAACCATCTGTCAGTGTTTGTGTAACCTTTCAGATTCATTTCTCTCAGGCTGGTTCACAACACTTTTAAGGGACACTAGGTTTAATAGTTTCTGTATCATTTTACTGCCAGGTCTTTGCAGGTCTCTCTGTCCTTTCAATCACTCAAGTCTTTCCTTTATATTTAGTTCTCGCTCCTCTTTCTATTCATCTTTTCCATCACACAAACTATGGTTCGCCCTGTGCACTTCACCAAAAGTATGATATACACACTCAGTCTTACCTCACCAAGTTTTTCGTGTTGCAAATAAGTGCTTTTTAAAATGTTTGGGTGAGTGGGCCACTGCATTTAAAACCTCTTTTCCCTCTCTCTCTCTCTTTCTTATCATGCTTTATGTTTGCTACCAACTCTCTCTCTGGTCTTACAGAGACCTTCAGCTCTTCAGGAGGTATTTACTGCACGCATAACATAAACATCTTCAACACCAACCGTCTCCAGTGAGGTGAATTGTGACCTTCACATTCACATCAAGTACATTAGATGAATGGTTTGAGCGATGGTTTTCTTTTGGTAAATTGTTCAGAGCACATTAGCAGCCAACCTCAGCTAAAAGGACGGGGGGCATGCAGGGGTGAAGTCGAGCTTTGGTTGTGGAGTTGAAGAGAAGGTAGTCCACGACTACAAAGGCACCACCAGAGCACCTGATTCCCCCTTAATTCCCCCTAACAGAGACTGAAAGCCAGAAATAGACATGGATGGCTGAACAAAGGCCTGGGCAGAGTAAAAGGCTAAAGTATTATGTTTATTAATGCCAGTCAACCCGCCTTAACTAATATGAGGCACAGTGGTTAAATTGCCCTTCATTACAGCTCCTGAATGTGCGCGCGCACACACACACACACACACACCCTCAAAAAAAAAAAAAAACAACAACATTGCAATCTTCTGTCATATTTTCGAGAGAGCGCTCAGCTGATGAGGTGAATTTCCAGTCTATTAAAACTTTACAGCCTGTGTAAACGTCTCCGAACATCTGCTGGAGGTGATTGTTGATTTAAGAGACGAATGTGTGTTTGTGAACACACACGTACTGTATGTGCAAAAGCAGATTCACGCAGCCGAGTAACTTCTGGTGTTCAATCTGTGCATCTGTTAATAAATTTAAGATACTGGTCTTCGTATTAGTCAAAGAGAACGACTCACTCTTCCGATGCAACAAACCCCCTCCCCTGTCGCAGACAACCACGGAGTCAGGCGCTCCACCCGAACTGGACACTGTCAGTGTAACGTTGCATGTCATTGATATTATACAGTATGAATTGAGTCTTTAAAAAACCCGGTGAGTAATCTCCTCTAATGCCCAGCCTGGGTGCCTGGTTATAGAGAATAAATTGGTATATTTTCCACATCATTATCATGCTGTTCAGTTCACTGCACTTCCGCCTTGTAGATAAAAGTGTTGTCATCCTGGAAGACATTGCAATTAGTGAAGAAATGTATCTTGGGAAGAAAGTGGTTACTCAGAAACATCATGATAATGATGATTAGATATGTATTAGCATGCTAAAGAGGAAATGCAACTCCTGCACAGTAATGAGTCACACACTTAAATAATTACCACAAATCTATTGAGCTTTTTTTTTTTATTATTATTATTATTTTATTTGGGCTTTTAAGCCAAGTATGAATGGAATATTAGGCTCAAAGTAAACATACCTATTGGTTGTGACATTTCTCTTGCTGCCCTTCAGCTGTTAGTTTTAATGGATGTTTGGCTCTAGGGCAGAAATGTTGGTTTTTACAGTACTCCTGACCTGTTTGAAAACCTATTAGTGACATCACAGAGGCTACATCCGTGTTTTTATACAGTCTAATGACGATACATGTAATAAAATAAGCTTACCTGCAAAAAAATGGGCGAGGCCCAATGTATCGGAAGTGTCCCTTTGCTTCCCTGCAGCACCTAGTCCTGTTTGAGTAGTAGTAGTGCAACTCTGACAACAAATGTACTAAACAATGGCCAATGGTTTGACTGTCTTTTTAGTTCTAGCTAAAAACACTGGTACTGTAATGTAACGATGCAAAATGTGTGGTCACAAAAAATGTTTGTCATATCACCTCAGTTCTAACAACCACATCCAAGCAGCAGGTGGCATTGTTAGCTGTTGCTATTGTGGGATTTGAGCACTCACCACATTACTCCATGACACCGTACATAACTGTGTCATGGTGATTCCTATTATAGAGTAAGATACCTACATTCCTTTTTGTTTTTGCAGCCTGGTCATCTGTCACCATTACAAACAGACTCCTTACAGTCAGCTTGAATTTGTAGTACAGGTGCAGCACTGAGTGAGAACCAGAGCAAGAAGGGCTTCAAGTTCAGGAAAGCAGATTGCGTCCTGGTTAAAGTGTCTATACTCATTCCCCTCTCTGCACCATGCCGCACTTTACCACACACACCAGACCATCAGAGTGATTTTCAAGGTGAGGAAAACAACTGTTGGAGCGCAACACAACAACAATAAGCCAATGCATGCACTTGTTGGAAAATGGAATAAAAACCTTGTGTCTCAACATTCACGCCTGTTCCTGACATCCTGTGCATGTAATGTTCCTCGTTCGTCTGTGGCCTAGTCACAGCACAGAATGGATTTGTATTCTTTTTTTCTTTTATCTTCAACAAGTTTGCATTTGATAAAAAGAGGTTTTCATCCTGGAATGGCAAATGTTTTTTGGGTGAAAGTATAGCACGACCTTCACTGAGTTCTTGCTTCAGTGTTGACTTTGGATCAGGTCTGTTAAAGTGGACCACAGCCTTGATCTTTCATGCAGACTCGCTGCATTGTGTCGATCTGTAATGTATGTATATGCACACTACAGAATCCTTGAACAGCACTCCATTGCTTTTCAGAAGACTAACATGCAGCTCCGTATTTGCCAACACGTTTCTGACCTTCCGTGTGTGGCCCGTTGAATAAGTCCCCTCTGTGTGTGCTCTCACAGACTGCGGACAGAGCTCACAGAGATGCCCTTAGAGCAATAATGCGACAGAATTCACGCTAAAACAGATGAGCAGCAGTGAAATTAAATTAAAAACATACCACTACAAATATTTTCACGAAGAATTCAACAAAAAAACAACACCATGCTCAACACTGAAATACTGTATTGATGGTTTTTGTTTTTTTGCATCAGAGCAACATTCCCGGTGTTGCTGCCATACAAAGGCTTCCTGATGCTATTAGTTTTGATCTAGCGTGTCAGACTCATCCCGGTGTAGCAGCAACAGTGTGCGAGTGTGCGGCCGCCTTGTCATGCCAAACATACTGATGATGAGTGCCTGTTAGCGTGTGTGCTCTGCCGTCACTACTCAGCCTTAAGCCATAATTCACACTGACTCAGTATCCCAGGCCTGTAAACACATCACACCACACAAGAGTCAAAGTTGTGGCTCTGCCTCGTCTGGTTTCTAAATACTGCACATCATTTTTATGAGATGTAAAAACAACAGATTATTTTATTTTAATATTTAGCCTTAGGAATGTCTGATGAAAACATAAATATGCATTTTCTTTGCACAATGAAAGATGAAAAATGAACAATGAAAAAAATCTGTTGTGGCTAGAGAAGAGTAAAAAAGTTCAGACTAAGTTAAAAAGTTAGCTGGTTATCGAGCCTGGCAACAGAAGCTAGGTAAGATGTGTCTGTGGACAGATACGCTAGCTAACCCTGCTGCAGGTGAAAAGAGGTTTTTGAGTGGCTCTGTGTCATCCGTTCATCAGGACTGGCGTTAACGAGATAAGTGCTTCTGAGGGTCGTAGGAAAGCTTGCTCCTCATACTGCCACTTCCATGTGATATCATGAAAAAGAACCTTGTTAAGATGCTGCCAGAGATGGCTCATGGAGCACGCATGGGGGAAAATCTGAATTATATGAGTTTGTGGAAACAGCCACTGCTATCAGTGACTTTTTGAATTGACAAACTCATACTTCTGTTGTGCGAGTGGCGGTGTAATGTGCTGTCCTCACAGATAGACGGAGATTGCAGAGCACTTGAAGTAAGGGGAACGCTACAGTGTGGCGGCTCATCATCAAAGCAAGAAGCCTTCAAACTAAGTTTGCCACTCATGGTTCAGCTGGTGTCATAGTAATCAGTTTTGTATTCTGGTGAGTGAAATATGATGTATGAGCATCTGCTTTCCAAATGAGTTTACACTGGAGTCGGGCCCCGATATCTCTGGGCAAAGATAATCATTTCTTGTTCTGTCTTTTAAGCTGGGAGATGGAAGAAGGTGCAGCAGAGGTGGGAGAGAGCCAGATGGATATTACGCTGACTTTTGAGGAATGGAAGGCAAACAAAAGGGTAACGGGGGAGGAAGGCAAACTCAATCTTCCATTTCAGAGGCTTTTTTCCCTTCATATCTGTCATGGTTTTCATGTGCACTGTCCTAATTACAGGAGGCTGGTAAACAGAGAGGTGAAAAGCAGACTCTCCAATGACATTTTTCTTCACGTCAAAGCACATGCCAGTCACAAGGAAACCACAGAGCTATGGGTGAAGGCACGGAGAGAGGAGAGAAAGTGAAGTAGGTGGCATTGTTCTTCTGCTCATCCCTCAGGGGTTTTTTTTGTTGTTGTGTTTTTGGGGGGCTTTTTGCCTTTAATTGACAGGATAGTTGAGAGTATCGTGTCATAGTTGAGATAGACAGGAAATGGGGAGGCAGAGAGAGGGGGAATGGCATGCAGCAGGGGGCCACCAGATTCAGGATTCAAACCACTACAGCCGGGCTGGACTGTGGGCGCCCGCTCAACCCGCTGAGTTATACAGCGCCCGATCCCTCAGGTTTTTTTAGAGGTTACTCTGATCCTGAAACACTGCCTAGTAGCCTCCTGCAGCGAAAGAAGAAGAAAAAGATCCGGAGCGACGAACCACATTATCACTGTTATTAGTGATGCTCCAATCACACGTCAGAATGACTCAGTCCCTATACCATTACATGACATTTCCATACTTTGAGGGGCTATATTCAACAATGGGAAACAGTCACTGAAGTGCTTCAGCTCAGATTTAATGACATGTCATTTCACAACACGCTGCCCCGCTCCTCGCCGAGCATTTATAGCTCGTGCCCTTTATCAACACACATTGTACATGTGACCAGGAGCCTGTCAGCACTCAGAGTGGGCTGATGTCTGCTGTGGAATACACCTGTAATAACTACATCCTGTCTAAGATCAAGAACAAGAGTTAAGATTGACCCCTTAAGTAAACTGCACGAAGCCTCCATCAGTGCAGATACCAGTGCTTCTGCTTCTGTTGTGGATTTCTGAACACCAGTGCAAAGAAACACAGAGTTTACCACTGATATTAAAGATGGCCGACCTTTTCTCACACTTTCCTCGGCGATCCTCTGTAACTACAGTGGCCTCAGAAAGTACAGTGTGATTGCTGTATGTTATGTGCAGAGACTTGTCCTGCCCTGTAAACGGTGAACATGTCACAGGAGCTTCAGGGAACATAGAATACTATCCACACGGAAAATGGTACGGGATACATTGCCCACACACTTTTTCCTCAGTGGCTCAGTCCTCTCTCTGTGAAACATTAGATGTTAAGAGCCAGCAATTCTTTCAAAAGTTGGCTGTCTGGTCAAACTCTGTAACCAGGCAACAAGGGCCTTGGACAGCAAGGTGACCAAGAACTAAGAGCCAGAGTTTCCCTGCAGAGATGAGAAAACCTTCCACAAAGACAAGCATCACTGCAGCGATCCATCAATCTGGCCTTTATTGTGTTGTGACCAGACAGAAAAAAGGAAAGAAAGCATGCATATGACAGCCTGTCTGAGGCTTGTCAAATGCAAAAAAAAACAAAAAAAAAACAGGTTCTCTGATCTGAGCGAGGAACTGAAATCAGTGGCTGGAATGAAAGCACTATGACTGACAGAGACTGTCATGGAAGGAAACAAACCCAGAGGTCGTGTATGCAGCAGCTTATTATGACCAGTTGTTGGCTGTAGTGTTAGTTAGGTGACTTCTAGTGGCTGCAGCACATCAGATGAGGGAGCGTAGATATTCACTATTAGGAGGAAGGATAGGTTAACAGAGATGGGACTCACATAGCAGAACTACAGCTCTGCAGGCTCTACTTGTTCGTATTATTTGCATCCTGTATGTTTGCTACACTGAAATCTTCCACTTCCACTCAAAGAAATAGTGCCATGAATAACAAACATTTTAAGCCTTTGTTGATGTGACAAGTTTACAGGTTGCATTTTACCACAGCGCTGCTAAGCTAAGCTACACCAACTGGCTGCTGGCAGATTTTTTTGAGTGGCTTCAAACTCTCAGCAAGAACATCGATTATATTTTTCCAAAAATGTCAAACTTGTGCTTTTGGAGCTTCAGTTCCCACGTTGACATTTAAAAGAAGTAAAACTCCATCCATCAACTATACCACTCATTCTCATTACAAACAACTGCTCAGACCAATTTTTGGACTGTGAGTTGACACAGTTGAGATTCAATCTCAGAACCTCCTTGATGTGAGGTGACCGTGCTGACCACTGTATCGCTGTGGCACCTGGGACTTAAACTCTTTACATGTTTAGCTCAATGTTGATCACTATTAAACCCTGGTTTGCCATTTTGCAAAGTTCAGGAACTGATTTTCTACTGCAACAACAGGACATTTTTACTTTGCTCCAAAGATCCATGAAGCCTCACTCTGCTGACTGATTTACCGTGTTCTCACTGGGATGTGGAGGTGATTATCTGCTCATTTAAAATACAAATCAACAAAAAACAAAACAAAAAAAAGTGCATTGTGTTAAATGACACGTTGTGTCCTTCAATGATGGGATGGGGTTTGGCTGAGGTGAGTTATGGTCCGAATCTTCTCTGCCAAGGTAATCCCTCCACATACATGAGATGAGAGGATAGGCAGGGCACAAACATTTTAATTTGGAGATGGCACAGTTGCTACGTTGTTTTAATGTTATCAGAGCTTTACAGGAAAATCTTCCTCTAAGCTTCAGCCTCACAACAAAGCCATTCCTTTGATTTTGAATTACAGTAAAAGCCTTCCTCCTGTGTCTGACATTGAAGACGATTAAATTTTGTCATGCTGACCCAACATGTCACCTTCTCACATTATTTAAGGAACCTGACACGGTCCTGGGGGGGTCTGTCAAGGCCACAGTTCAATTATTCTTTATATCAGAGGTTTTGGCATCAAAAGCCTGAAGCTGTATGTTTGGAATAATTTGATTAATCTGTCACACTGACGCACCCAGACATGATCTGACAGAGGTCATGATTGACCCGTGTCTCTGCACATCTTCCCACATTTTTAACACAATTATTGCTGCTCATATCTCGCGCCAATGGCTCCCCATAACTAGGTCAATCCTGACTGTGAAGCAAAGGTGCATCAAGGCCCACATGTTGCCCCTACCCATCAGCCCCCAAACGTCCAGTATAATCCCCCCACCTTTGATCATGATTTCCTCCTAATCCAGTTGAAAGTGTTAGCTGAAGACAGCCAGAGGCAATATGTCTGCTCGAGCTAGGATACCTGCTTCCTCTTGTGGAGAAATACCGTTAATTACCTCTGTTCGTACACTGAGACTAACCCGAGTGACCAAAGTGAAAGTTAAATCTCTCATCGGATGAATCAGCAGCACGTACTCATTGAGTTCCTATTGATGTGAGACGGGAGACACAGCTGGGAAGGCGGCGGAAACTCGGGCTGCATCCTTTCTATTCAAACTTCATTATAACTGATTAAAGTGACTTTGCAACACCACATCATCTGGTCACATCAGATGACTGGATTAGCAGAAGGGAGAGTGTGTTTTTTTATGCTCCTCTGAGTTTAACACAGGCTGTGCTTTTAATCCTCACACCATATATTTTGCATGCACGGACACACACACGCACACACACACACCACAATCACGTGCCACCACCTGCAAAGATCTGACCTTTTTGCTCTCTACTGGTTAAGCTGATAAAAAGACAACGGACATTCACAATGACATCAGAATTCATGAGAGAAAAACGACATGAAATGAGTGGAGAGCCTCAAACCTGCACTGATAGACGTCATTGACGTTTACTTTCAGTTAAACACGAGAAGACAAGTAGGAATAGATAATGGACGGACGAAAATTCACGTTCTACCTCGATGTTCAGCACATGTGTACATAAAAGCTACTTTTTTTCCATTTCCTAATCCTTTCCTTTGCACA